>VZRL01004691.1:211096-437191 GCA_013397895.1 Origma solitaria | reverse complement strand
TATGCCACCCCAGGACACTGTGGAACCCTCCAGTGCTGCAGTGGGAGTAGAAATAAAACCAGCAGAAACCAGTTGTGGAAGGAGTTTTTTCCTGGCAATTGGTAGAAGGTTCAAGCAAGATTGCATGTAAAAATGATGCAAAAAAAAAAGATGATTGAATCTCCTCTGAGGCACTTAAGTTATCAGCACATCAGGTACCAAGGACTCAAATTATAAGTTTGATTTCTTATTGCTGGGATTCTGTAAACAGTCTCTTTAATTTAGAAAACTCACATCCTCAAATAGCATTGATCCCTTCTTTTGATGACTCTCAGTAATTTCATCACTCCCCATATGATTAGAAGTTTCCTGTATTCATTTACCTCTAGCATAGTCTAGTTATTGTCTTTTGGTTTATACATTGCTGCTGTTTTCATATTTACCCCTATAGCATATTATTAAGGAATTAACATAAAACATGTCAGCCTTTGGATATATTTGACAATCAGCTCGTGTAACCTCATATTAGATCTTTTGTTTGATGGCTGTTCCCACAAACAGGCATTATGCATTTTCTTTACCTGCTTTAGTATAAATATACTTTTGTAACCATAGCTGTCCCAAACAAATGTTCCCAAAGAAGGCAATGTTTTATTTCCCACACTGTTACTGTATGAAATGCTTTTGTTCTTATAAATGTTTTGCTTTACAAAAATTTCCTAAACCCACATTAATTTTATTACAGCTGTAGTGCTGTAGTAAATGATGGATACTTCCTTAAAGTCTCCAGCTGATGAGCCCAGTCCCAGATTTATATCTTGAAGTATTTATGTTCAAAGTAAATTTACATTTATTCACCTTTGAATGGATGAATGTGTACTTTGGGCTGTTCAGTACTACTCACTCCATTCTTTTGGTTGTGTTGTAAGATGGAAGAGTAAGGTTTTGTGATCTTGCTCCCTTTCTGCTGATGTTTCACAGAAGGGACTTCTCCCATGCCTCTGGATGCAGGACATGGAAGCTAAATATTGGAATGAGAAAGACACAGGAATGGGGCACATTTTATTGTTAAATGTTTTATTTATTGAAAAGTACCAATCTGATTTGACTTAATCTACTTATGAGCCCAAATATACTTTGATTCCCTATCCAACATGCACTCTGAAAAAAAAATAAATTAAAGAACTGGAATGTTTCATTGAAAAAAAGATCCTTAAATCTCTACTTTGATTTAAAATATAATTGGTTTTGTTTTGAAAAGAATAGTGCTTCCTTAACTCAGAAGCATAATGGGGTGATTTGAAAATTTTGACATAACCTCAAATGTTTGCTTAACAATATTCTCATTTTCACAAGAAAAACCACAGATTTTTTCCTTTTGGGTAATCTGAAACCAAACTCAGGCAGTAAGTGAAAAACAATGGCATTTGTACAGCTTTAGTTGATATTAAATTGCTCCTATTTCTTGTGGTGATTGCTGTGCAGAAGGTTCATAGAAATCTCACCCCTTGTGCCATATGTTTCTTTTTGTAACTCATTTTTTGCTATGTAGAAATAAATTTCATTCTTTCTAAGAAATTTCCCACTTGGTAATTTTCCATGGAAACCCAAACATTTGTCAGAAACTGTGGAACTGCAGAATATAAAATGTCTCCTTCAACTCCTCTTCATTTTTAATCAACTCCAGCCAGAGCAAAGGCTGCTTTCTGCAGGAGCAGCCCTTATGTTGCTGCAGTTGCTGAATATTCTAGGACATTTTACTTAATCAGAAAGTCTCGCTCGGAACTGAGATGTAAGCCGTGCCCAGCTGCAAGTCTTTTCTCCTTTTTATTTATTTAGTTGTTGCTTTGCTGTTAAGGTGCAAAATGGAGAATACACGCATATTTATAGATTCAAAACATAAGTGCCTTGATAGTTACAAAGAATAAAAAGTGCGTGGTAAGTATTTTTGTCTGGAAAAAAGCAAAACTGGTTTCACTTCTTGTCTGTAACGCTGCTTTCCAGTGTGACTTTGGTCAGCTCAGTAAATCATTCTGAGCTTAGTTCCAGTCAGCTGTAATGCCAAGAGAGTGGTGTTTCTTTTCTTCCACCTGTTCTGTAATTTGTTACAAACTCTTTGAGGCAGCAACAGATTTTTCAGTATGCCACTTTCTGTGACACTTAGCCCAACTTTCTGGAAATAATTAATTTTTCAGTTCACAATCGTGTTAAGAACTGAAAAAAATTGTATGTGGGTGAAATGAACAACTTTCCCCTGTTCACTGCATTAACCAGGTAAAAAGTAAATTTTGATTGAATACATTACAAACCAGTATTTTTCCAATTCAATATTTGTGTTCAAATAAACTGTAAGGAAATATAAACAATAGTTTAATTAAATATAGACATTATTATAAGGCTGAAAAACAAGTTTTAATTAAAATTAGGAGAAAGTTTTCTGGCTATAGGGATATTTTCAGGGTTTTTTTCTGGCATTAATGTCTGAACCATTAGCATTATGGTTCTCCCCTAACGATGTTTTTCAGGGTGTGATCCAAAATTTGATCCAGCTGTCTCCAGCATGGTAAGAACCTGCGTTTTTTAAAGGGAACTGGAGGTGTCCTGCAGCATTATGAGATTTTGACCTCACCACTTTTTCAACTCAGCCCTTCCCTGTACGGATGTAATGAGGACTAAGAGTCTGACCTGCTGCTGAGGTAAGGGACTTCAGAAGCCATTTCTTTAGCCTTTTGGAAAACTGCCCTTAAATTTGCTAGTAATTTCCTGTGTGTATACATGTGCATGTCCTGACGTGGCTCAAACACTGAAGTAATAAGGAAATATTGACTTCCACCAAGAGGCCTGCTTCACTGAGCAAGTGTTGGTCAATGGATTGATGCAGTATTAGCAAGCATCTGACTCCCTGTTAGGGGAGAACTGGCTGCTGGTAGTGACTTCTCACTGCAAACTAGCAGGCTTTTCACTGAAGAAATTTGGAGTTTTTGGAGTAAAGTAAGGGAGCATACATGATTATTTGAGGACTTCTGTTCAATTATATAAAAGACATTTTAAAAAATATATCAGTTCTAGCATTTTAATTAATTTTGGTGGATTTTATGGATGCTTAGATTAGGATGTGTTGACTTTTAACCTATTAATCTATCTCTTTAAGTCAGAAATGCAAAATCTAGTTGCAGTATTAACACCAAAGCTATTTAAGGGATGCAAAAGCTAGTATTGCAGTAGTAATGTTATCTCCACTGGGCTACACAGTCAGTGTGGACCACATTTCAGCTAAAGACATGACAAAACACTCAAAGAGTGAATGTAAGCTCCAATTAAAGTCAAGGGAACCCAGCTCCAGCTGCTCTGAGTCAGTGTAATTCCACCAAAAAAAAAAAAGAAGTTGGCATAGAGTCAGTTTATATATGTTGACCCTACAGGCTTGGCTCAGTTAAAACCTCCTTCAAAATATGGATGTGGATACTTTCAGAGAATGGCCCTGCAGCATACTTGGCAAGTGGAGAGATAGATAATACCCTGATACAGAAATACTTCTTGGACATGTGCTTAAATCCTGCTAATGAAACTAATGGTATATTTACATCCACAGGAGGCAATCTCTGTCTGAGCCTCTACTTTCACTTCTGAGCATGGATCATGGCTTTATTTGACTTAGATTTTAGTACTGTTTTGAGGGAGATGTGTTTCAAAATGTGGATTTTCTCCATGTGTGCATATTCCTTGTTCTGAGATGGAATTTCATGGCCTCCTGTGACTCCTCCGGTGCATCTGTTAATGGTTGCTGACGTACCACAGCCTCACACACTTAACTGCTAACGAAATTGCTCCGGGTTTGTGTGCAGACACATGTTAGAGATCAGTGCCTGGCTTCTGATGTGTCAAAAAAAAAGTCTTCAGAAACAGTTCAGTGGTAAAGTCACAAGTTAGAATTGTTTATCATTATCAACAGACTGAGCTAATAGCTTTTGTCATGAGAAACGCTAAGATTAAATAGGAGTGTAGAGGAGGAAAAGCTTTTACCTTTGGGACTACTTGTATGCATAGCGTGTTAAATAGCATATCTTTTCATATGGTATGACACCCAGGTATGAGAAATACCTAAAAGACTTGTTAACATCACTAGTCTGCAGGAATTGGTACAGTTGGAAGGGAACACAGATCTTGCTAAAACACAGCATGATCTAAACTTCTTCAGGTTGTTTTAAAAGGAGAGCTCTGATGACACGGAGTCAGTAAAGATTTCAGTTCACCCCCTGTAGAAACAGAGTGTGTTAGATTGTCAGTTCTGGAGAAATCTCAACTGGGTCATTGCATTTCTCAAGCCCTTCAGAGCTCTTCCTACTTTTTAATGGGGAAAATCTTGTTTCAGATCTGTATGGGATTTTTCAGGCTCATTTTTGGTCTGTCACATTATGTGCTTGTGTTTTCTTTTGCCATGGACAAGGTTATACAGCTGTGACAGGTATAAATTGTTTATTATGTGGGTACGATATGAGAGAAAAAGTGTACCTGAGAAAAAATAGATCTATTGTAATCCTGTGACTGCATCATTTATCTTTTGCTATTGACTTTAGACTCTACTGTTTCTGGGATTTATTTCAATATTTTCTGTTCAGCTTTCAGGACCAGCCAGTCTTGTAGTACACACCATTAAAATTTACCTTCTAGGGGTTATACATGTGTGTATGTGTGTGTGTATATATGCATATATATGTATATATGTGTGTATATATGATATATGATGTGTGTATATATGATATATGTAGGTATCCTTTGTTCAAAAGCTCCTGAAGTACAGCTGTGCTGTTTGGCATGTTCTCCCCAGAGTCTGCAGAGTGTCACAGCACAGGGCCTGTGGTCAGACCAACTTCACCGTTTGTCAGCAGAGCAGCACACCACAACACACTCAAATGAATGAGCTGTTCAGGAGCCTGAACTCTTTCTCTTTGTTTTTTCCTCTGTGCTGGAGTTGGGCTCAAGCATGCCCACGCTGTGGCTCCAGCAGAAGTTCTACAGTGTGCTGTGGGATCCAGTTTGGCTCACCTCCATGAGGGGAGAGTCTGAAGGAAGACTAGGAGAAGTGGCTGGGTTTTTTTTCATCTTCAGGTGAACTATCCCATGACTTTGCTGTGATGTGTGCGCAGCCAGGAGAAACTCAACTCCTGTCAGTATGTTGCAGAAAATCCTGCCAGACTCTCTTTTCCTTTTTCAAAGTGAGCATTCATTTTTTGGTGCTTTGTTCATGGCTGGAGTTTTAAAAAATCTATTTAAGGCCTTATTGTTTTTTGTTTGTGCCTGAACCTCTTAGCAGTACAATAGACTGGTCTGTGGAGAAAAGCCAAGTATGTTTTCAACCTGTCCATTTACCAAAATGTGAAGGAGGAAGGAAGAATAGTGGTGCTTGAACAATTATTATCCTGGACTCAGAAACATAAATCTGTGATGTAGAACTGGTGTGGACCCTTGCTTCTAGCGATGGTTGTCAGGACAAGAGGAACTCTATTAATACTTTGTGTCTTAGTAGATGAAGAGGCTTTTTCCCTCTCCAGAACAGAAAGTTGTCAAGGCTTAACCTTTACTGTGTTGAGTCCTAAGTAGATGAATTTGCCCATGGAAGGCAATGAAATGTTTTGCTGTGAGACCTCTCTTCTCTTTCAGCCTTACCCCCCCACATGGCATCCTCCAGAAACCTGTATGACTTCTGACCCATCCCCTGGCACAGCTTCTGTGGTTAAAGGGATGAGGGGTCATTTGGGAACATATAAGCAGGTTCCAAAGTCACCCTGGCTTCAGACCAAAAATGTTGTTGCTGGATGCAGGCTCTTATTATCTTCATAAATAAGAGAGATAACCAATGGGTTCAAAAACTTGAGACGCCAACTGAAACTGCCTGAAACGAGGATAAAAATAAAAGCAGCACACATCATGACATAAAGAGGAGTTTGATACAGTTCTGGAAAAAAAATCAATTTATGAACACTTTTGCTGTTATTATTTTTTCCATGGGATGCCACCGCAATTACTTTTCCCCCTATGCTCGATAAAAGCCAAAAGCATGTCTTTGTTGCAAATCCTCTTTATTACTGCCAGCCTAATTCTCCCTTTAAACTTTAGTTCACAGAGCAACTACAATTCTTACCATGAGCAGAGAAAAGTCCTCCAGGTTTATTTTGTTGTGAAACAGTTAAAAGAGAAGCTGGGCCCTGTGGTGGGTCCTTGTCACTTACCCCAGGCCACATCCATCTGTGCTCAGTGCATCCTCTGAACAAGTGCACGCAGGTGTTCCAACTGTACCTGCTCAGGATTAGTTTCCAGGCATAAATATCAAAAGTAATGTAAATAAACACAGTTAATTTTAAACATAAGTGGTATTGTCACTGCATCTTTTTAGAGTTAAAGCCATATCCAGCAAAGTTAATGAGAATAAAGTGATTCTGCCAGTTTATTTAAGTGCAAATTGGATTTACTTGAAGGCTATGTAGAGGATGACTGTGGATTTTGTATTTAGCTATGTTTGGTTCATTGAAACTTTGTCATTGAAATCACAGATACTCATAATTTTGATGCTATATCGGGACAGAATAGCCAGCAGAGGGAGCAAAGGCTTTTTGACAATGAGCTGTTGGCAAGAACTGTGTGACCCTATAGGGGGATCAGGAAGGAAGCAAACTTTGTGCTACTTTCTCTCCCTCAGGAATGGAAGAAGAGGAGAGAGAAAGGTTTGCAGACTTAGAAAAGAAACAGTGCTGTGTGTTACTTTCAAACTTGAATTTAAAGTGCAGAGCATGTTCAAAAAAATTGGGAATTCAGCCCCATAAACAAAATGCTACCTTACTCTGAGGGGGGAAAAAACCCCAAAATAAAAAACAAAACCCAACCAAGCAAAACCTACAAAAAATTTAAGAACCAGAGTTACTATATTTTTTTTCTGTTTTTCCATGTTTTCAATGCCAAAACAATTTTCATCTAATGGCTGGGATCATTATAATATGTATCCTGTGGTTTTGGCCACTTACACAAAGTTCTGTCACAGAGGGCTCTGTAATGACAATTTTCTGTTAATTGCTATCTAAAAGGGCCAATCATTGTAATTTCAGCACAGTCTTATTCATAGATCACCATCAGTTACCTTGGCCAATCCTGAACACTGGGAAAAATACCAAATTAAAAAGTGATGGAGAAAATACTGGAGTTTTTGATGCTACTTCTCCTCTGCCTTTTTTTTTTTTTTTTTAACTCTTCCACCACCTGTCTTTCAGGTTTGCAAGTAGATGATTAAGGTCCTGTAAATAAAGATGATAATAATTTCATATCTGGCTAGTCCCTGCCCTAAGCCTGCCTCATCATCTCTGGAACAGCTGCAGATTTCTGTGCTGAGAGACTGGACCAAACACATTGAAGAGTGCATTTGGTATGCTTTAAAAGGGCTAGGCACACTCATCGCCAGCCCAGAGAGCTGGAGAGGAGGGAAGGGGCAGAAACATCTCAAAGAAGGAGAAGGCCTGCTGACGTGAATTGGGATTTAATGAGCTGACCACCTGCTCTTGAAATCCTCATCTGCAAGATATTCGAGCCTATGAATTCAGACATGATGCTTAGGGGCTTTTCAGCTAATCTTGTTGTCTGGCAGCACAGTCAAAAAGAATGTGACCTCAGGAACAGAAAAGATACCTACTTGATATCTTGACAGACCATGTTAATAAACATTTTAACATCAGCAGTGCCTGCTCAGCAGTCTGTAGGTTAGGAGGCACATAAGGTTACTTCTTAGCTCTAATATTTATTCTGTTTTGTGAACGCCTCAATTTCAGGTTTTGGATTCAGTTGAATCCTCAGTCTTAGCTGATAATATGCAGTGTTAGGGAAGATAGGGGGATGTGTACCACGATAACATCTGCAGACTTGTGCATGCAAGTACAAGACTAACTTTTGGAAACAAAGAGGGAAGAGCCATCAAGGATTGTTTCCCACTGCTCTGCTTTGACCTTTCTATATCCGCCTTCCTCTAAATGTGCCAAAAGTGAATGGCTCTGCACCCAAGATAACTGTGTGGCACAGGGCCCCCTCTACCCTGTTATCAACAGTGCTTGTGGTACCGTCATCCTCACACCACACTCTCAATTCAGATAACTTAAGAGAAGCTCCAGCTTAAATCAAGTGGCTGTTGTACCTTATGAAGCAATACACCAATTAAGCCATGCTATAGAAGATTCCTGGGGCTAAAGCCATGCTATAGAATATTCCAGGACTTCCTTGTCCTCACAGGGGAGGTATTTGCAGAAGACTTCCCCTGAGGGATGCCCTCTGCCCCCTGTTTTCTTGGTAGGAACCATTGCTGTGGAAAGCCTGACTCCATCTGCTTCTTTCTTCTAAGGAAACTGTTTCTTTTAAGGTCAGGAGAAATGTGAAGTATTTTTAAGGGTGGCTGGAATGCAGCATTCAGAGCAAGGCTTGTGGGTTTTTTTCCCCAGAGTGTGCCTCTGCAGAGAAGTTTGGGCATAATTTCACTTGTTCAGGAACATTAGTCCTTGTTATTATTCTTCTTACTCAAACTTAACAAATTGATCTGGAAATGTTTCCATTGTCTGTTTGAATGGGAACATTAACGGTATGATTTCCTTCCAGAGGCTGATGGCTTTGATCCATTCTGGAATTCTGAATGGTGCTGTGTCAGCAAGCTTTCATTTTCTATGATTTCTGACTGTCCTTTGCATTTGGATCTTCACCTGTTCTTGTGTTGTTTTCAGCTCAAGCGCACACAAATACAAGTGTGCCGCTAATATGTAACTTTGTCTATTTCTTGCAAGTTAGGAACACAAAGCAACCTAAGAGTAAAAGAAGAAGAGATCTCTTAGGTGCATGAGGAAAAGAAGTTGGCTTTTCAGCTACTCCCAGACACCTTCTGTTTCTATGAGCAATCCCATTTAGGTGCCCAAGTAGTGATTTTCAGAGCCTCACAGTCTGCTCTGTAGTCTATCATTACACAGAAACCTCTCAAACTCCATTTTAGAAAGTGGTTCATTATTCTGCCTTCGTTACTATTTAAAAATCTCATAGCTCAGGAGGCTGGACGAATTCTTCTAGTCTTCAGTCTAAACCTATTTTGGCAATTTTATACCTATTAGTTCTTGTACAAATGTACTTATATTGATTAATTCTTTTCATTGCCTACTATTCTTTTTCTCACTCCCTGATATATTTATAGGCAGCAATCATCTGCCCCTTAGCCTTTCTCTGACTAGACTAGGTTGGCCAAGTTTTTTAATTTTCTTTTGTTAAAAAAGGGGTTCCTCATTCCTTTGATTATACTAGAAGGCTTTCACAGCACTTGTTCTGGTAACAGACTCATCTTTCTGAGTTTGGGTGATCAAGGAAGTGCGCAGTATTTCAGGTTTCATTGGTTCTCTGTGCAATCATGCTCACCATTTCTGTTGGAAAGCTCTCTCATGATCACATTTCATCCATTTCCTTAAAACAATGCAAATAATTTTTGTATTAGAAATGATCATTAGAACTTTTTCTACTGCATATGAATTTTTGGTGCAGAATGGTTGCCCTAGGCATATCCAGCTTCTGAATAAAAGAAGTTAGGGACCCTATTGCTCATGTTTGGTTCCCTTAATGATTTGCCTACCATGGCTTCTGAGTGAAGAGTTTCAGGGGAGGGATATCAGGTAAATAAAAGCTATGTCACAGCACATGCACACCAGTGAGCAAAATTAAATCCTGCATTTTTGATTGCTGTGTTTTGCAGGCACAACATATTTCTTTCAGCATCATGTTACTGTAGGCTGAGGCAGTGCTGTGCAAATGCTGGCATGCAGTTGGAACATTTGCTTTACTTGTGAGTGATGAGCCTATTTACAAAATTAGGCAGATCATCCAAATGAATGTCAATGGGATCTTTAACACTCAGTACCATACCTTTGAAACACCCCACTCTGATGGATGTCACTCATTTTGTCAGTCCCACTGAAACACTTTGGTACTGAAATCTCAGTTTTACTGTGGTGGGTTTGTGGAAGACTAAACTTGTTGATGGTAGAGAAGGGAAGATACCCTGTGTGGAGGAAAGAAGAAACATTCACTCTGATCAAAAGGAAAGGTGCTGGTTTTTTATAATTTGTCTTTGCTTATTTATTACACACATTTTAAATGGAAGGTCATTCATACTGCTCAAGGGGCACCCAGTGGTTAAAGATGTCTTGAAACTGCCAAGAAGGACTTGAGGGTGCTGGTGGATGAGAGAATGGACATGAGCTGGCAATGTGCATTCACAGCCTGGAAAGCCGAATGTGTCCTGGGCTGCATCCAAAGCAGCGTGGCCAGCTTTGTCACCCGCATCCAGCTCTGGGGACCCCAGCACAGGAGGAACTTTGGCCTGTTGGAATGAGTCCAGAGTTGGGCCACCAAGATGCTTGGAAGGATAGAGCTCTCTCCTGTGAGGAAAGGCTGAGGGAATTTGGTTTGTTCTACCTGGAAAAAAAAGGCTAAGTGGTGACCTAATTGTAGTCTTCCAGTAGCTGAAGGGAGCCTACAGGAAAGATGAAGGACTTTTTACAAGAGCGTGTAGTGACAGGATGAGGGAGAAGGGATTTGAACTGAAAGAAGGTAGGATTAGATTATATATTAAAGAATAGATCAGGGGGGTTAGAAGTAGATCTTGAAGGTGCTTTTTACTCCAAGCCATTTTATGTTTCTAATCGAATGTGCTCATTAACAAGACAGGGCCTTTCAAACACCTTTTCAACTTTGAGACAAATACGGAGAAAAGTGAAAACAAGCCCTCCTATTCTTATTTTACATTGCTGATATGCACCCTAATTCATAGCACAGCAGCCCCTGGGGTGAGCTTCTCAACTTCTGCACATTGGTTAAGCTCAGCTGATGTCAGTGAAACAGTGGTGATTCATATGAGCTGAGGATGTGGCCTCTGTAGTTAAGAGGAGTTACTGCAGAATATCCGGGCAAAAAGTGTTTTCTGAAGGATGTTCAGCTAAGCTAATGCCTAAAACCAATAAAGAAGAGGTTTCTTTATGTGTTTAAGGCCTTTTTGTTGAGACACTTAGTAAGCAGTGTGTCTTGACATTAACAGAAATGTAAAAGGTGACATATGAGTGTTTATCAGTTCCATTTACTGTATATAGCAGAGCAGGCATATTGGCTATACCTGTTTATGAGTTTGGCTGATGTGATCCACAGAGGAGAAAAATGTTTTAGTGCAAGTAAAATATAACTTACGCCTTTTAGTAATGTCAGTTTTATTAAAGAGTGACACAAAGAAGTTTTTTGGGATGTTACCAGTGTATCCACAAAGCATGTAATAAAGCCAGAAAACAAATAAGGGTATTTTCAGTCTTCTTTCTTTGTCAGATCAGCTCGAAAGCAGATTTTATTTCTAAGAAAAAAGGATACTAAAGGACTAATGGCTTCTTTCATCAAGCATGTTTAAATTCAGGACATCTATTTGGATAAAATATATTTTAAATAGTGGTTGGTTATTTCTTTTCTTTGTTGTTGTGTTTGGGTGTCTTTTTTTCCCTATTAATAAACAAATTGTACTCTTTAAAAAAATTTTTTTTTATATTTGCTTTCATAGGGATACAGAAAACTTACTGAGTCTTAAAGCAGGAAATCAGAATTTTAGTTTTACCCACAGCTTCAACTGGAGCTAGCCACAGAACTTAGGTCTGGATTGAGATAATAAATTTCACGATTACTTCCAGTGCTTTTCCTCCAAATAATATTTACAAACTAACAAATGTTCTATAGGTTATTAAGCCTAGTAAGTATAATGCAAAGAATGGGTTATATTTTTGCAGAGTCTTAGCATATTAAGATGTCTGTCCTGCTTGTTATCATTGGAACAATTGAGAAGGATATTCTGGCAATGAGTTAATTTATCTGGAATGTAAAATGATGTTTTATTCCATTTCAGAGGAAGAAACTAGGCTTTTATACCAGTAATCTCAAAAAACATGTCTGAACTGCTGATCCCAAGGCATGCTGTGATTGTATGAGGGGGTTTAATTGGATATGCAGATCTGAGTTCACTGTTTACATGCACACAGCTATTTGGAAAGGGAGCTTGTTAATGAAAGTAAAAGAAAAACTTTAAGGAAAAAGCACGTTTGGCATTTAACTAGCAAAAGATTTGCTTTCTTCATTAAAGTCATTATAACTGAGCTCAAGAATTGCACATGCACAAGGGAATTACTTGAATTAAGTTAATAAAGTTGTACTTTATTAGGTGTGAGTGGCCTGATTATTCCATTAGTAGCACAATACAGCCCAAGTTCAGATCTGTGGACTAGAGCAAGCAGGTTATGAGGATAAAGCTGTGAAGCTCCTGTCCTGTGCACCTCTTCACCTGGGTAAGAGGAACGCTTTTGTTCCTGTTTTTATGAAATGTGACAAAATGAATTGGTGCTGTGTTGGCTAAACCAGTAATGAATAGAGTTTGTTCTTAAGAAATTTCGAGGAGAGACATTCAATTACTTGGTAGAAACTTTACATGTGCCTCACCTCTCTCTGAACATGTCAGGCCTAGGGAATATACAGCAGGGTTTTGGGGTTATTACATTGCTCTTTTCATTGCAATTGGCTTTTGTTTTCTTCTTAGTTATTCAGTTCTTGAAACAAGATTCAAAAAATAGTATTATCTATACAGCTGCAGAACACAGTGAACACTAGTAATCAACTGCTTTCAAGCATACAAGTGTTATCTGTAAGGTAAAATGCTGAGGAGTACCACCTACTTGCTATGTAAACATCTTGGTTGGTAACACTTGCTAAAAGGTTGGGTTACTGAATGCTTTTTCTGGTCTGGGGAATGCTCTTAAAATTTTGCCAGTTTGGGTTAAAATTGATTTGAACAGCCTTGAAACCTGGTAAATTTTAGTATCAGACAACAGTGAAGAAGTTGCTGGAAGTGTTGAGTCTGAAAATGAAACTGGAATTCTCCAAACCCTCTTTGTGAAAAATACTGAGAACAGACATTTTAAGTGGTGCTTCCCAGTTCAGTGGCAATAGTAAAGAAGTCCAAAGACATGCAAAGTAGGATTATTAAGAATTAAGGAGAAAGTGAAGCCTTATTTGGGTTTTTTTTGAATCACAGATAACATGAGAAGGTGATGGGCAGTAATGCACTTTTCATAATGGGCCCCATTTCTGAGTGTACCTTAGTATGATCCCAATCTTAAGTGTTTCCCCTGTCATTTGTCACTAAGTGTGGAACCTACAATGAGATGAGCAGATGAGTGTGGGCAGAGCACTGCTTTTGTCTGCTGAGGGCTGACTTGTGCTATTAGACGTGTTCTATTGGTTTTCCATCAGATTTATGATTCCTGAATCACTTTTCGAAGCATGTGAGTTAGAGTGGGTCTTTCCAGCTATGTTCTCTAGATGAACAAAATGGGAGAAAATGTAATGTTATTACTAGTAATATATTTTAACATAGCCACATTCTTCCTAGTGAGGACAAAATCCACTTGCCACTCTTCACTACAAAACCATCATAGTGTAAAACATATTGCTCATAGTGAAGATGATGATGGGCATTTTGCCACAGCTTTGACCCTATGTTCACTACTGAATGCACAAAATGGTTTCACCTGATGAGTTAAGGAGCCAGATAAGAAGTTAGCTTATTGGGCAGATTGTCTTTGCTAGATTACATCTGTAGGCCAGCAAAGAGTTAATAATCAATTGCTACTTAATGAACCTATAACCATCTTATTAAATCTGCATTGAATGGGTAGTTAAGTGTACTCAGAGTATTTTAATTTAAATGTTACCATAAAATCTGCAAGTGGAATTAGTGTAGTGCTTTTGAGATTACATTAGCAGCAAAACAGGGAATGGATAGTTATTGTTAATTAAACCATACAGACAACATCCAGTAGAATCCTAACGGCGTGTGGGATGCATCTATTTGCTTAATATCTTACAGTTTCAAGGCTCTGTGTCTTCCAACTCCTCTTTTTTTTTTTTATCCCTTACCCTCTCTTCTAATTACCAATGGAAGTTTTTGGACTGATTTTGTTACTCTGTAAGACTGATGAGATGTTGAAGTGAACCTTCCCATTGTCTCTGGAATGGGCTTTGCATTAATACACTCCGTAGAGGGAAGGAACAATATAATTTCACTATGAATTTGTTTATTACATTATTTTATGACATTTTTTTCTTCCGTCTAACCGGTCTCTGAGGAAAGCTCTAGATTTGATTTCCTCTAATGAAAGTGTCCCCCTTATAACATATTCATTGCTACATGAGTCATGACACCCTATATTTCTTTGCACTTCCATGCTTAGGTCAAATACTGAAAAAAGCCACCTTGTTCCCCAGTCACTGTCCTTTCTTTTCCTTCTTTTTACACACCTACCCTTGCAGTATGTGAAACTGAGAGCACAATTTGTGTGGAATTTTTTATTTGAGGGGAATTTCTGTCAGTCTCAGTGTCTAATCTGTGCTATAGTTCCTCTGCCTTTTGAAGAAACAAAACTTCTACTCCCTGTGATTGCCCTGAGTGTGACACTCCTTTCTTAGCCTTGTTTGCAATACCTGCTGTGCACTCGGAAAGGGAATAGTGCTGCATACATGTCCTCTTCTAGCTGATATACTCCATTATTTGGGTTCAAGGCTTCAGGAGTCCTTCAGACCTGCCTCCTTGGTTGTTGTCTTTGGTGACTGTCATAGGATCAGTGTTCCTGTGCTGTGTAGCTCTATTTTTTTGTCTAAAAAAAAGAGTCTTGCCCAACAAACCTTTTGCTAATATCATAAACTCTAGCAGAGATAAGGTCCTGAAGTTTTTACGTCTTGTTCCCATGGTCCTTTAGAGCAGTTACCTGGTCTTTAGTGTCTCCCCCTGCCCTCCAGCTCTGACACTTCCATAATACCTTGCTGAAACTCCCTTGCTGGTAGTTCCTGCTTTGACTTTTCTCCTCGTTGAGGAATGCATTTAGTGCAGGCAGCTAGGCCTACAAGCTGCAGATTAAGCTGCCTTCTCTTTGCACAACAAAGGGCCTCGGGACCTGTGCCACCAGCCAGGGGACAGGACAGCCAGAGATATGGCAGGAGTGGCTAACTCAGCAGGAAGATCCCAGACTTCACATGGATAGACATCTTGAGCTGCTAGTGTGTTATTGGGCCATGGATAAGTTGCTTTATGCATCCAAGAGTTTTAGGCTCTGCTATGGGAAGCCTGGAGTCAAACCAGTAAGGAAGCCTGGTCCGACTGTGTGAGAGTGGGGTGTATAGGGAGGCAGGTGGAGCACCCATCGGCTCACTGGAGCCACCAGCTGCAAAGGGGTTTCAGTCTTTGCAGTGAAAGTATCCGGTGGTGGGAATGTGACTGCCGGAGTACCTCCTGAATGGTGAGACAGGGAAGTTTCCTTAACACTCCTTAAATGTGAATGCCTTATCAAAAGACTTCTCATAGAATAATAGAATGGTTTGGTTTGAAAGTGACCTGAAAGATCATAAAGTTTCAACCCCACTGCCATGGGCAAGGGCACACTTACCCTGATGCTGTATATTATCTGTCATGAATTGTTCCTTGTCCACCAGGTCCTGTTTTCACAGACAGTTCCTTACCTATTTCTTGTACAGATATCCCTGGCAAACAGATCAGGACAGTGCTTATTCTCCTTTATTACTGTCTGAGGCACACAAACCTGCCTAAATAACAGTATTTGCAATAGATTTTTTTATGCTCCCATCCATTGTGGAACTTTAATTTAGACTCTGCATCGTTCAGCAGAGAGGTTTTTTCACTTCCCTGTGAAGGGCCATGCACCTTCTAGGCACTAGAAGAATATGATACAATAATAATGAACATGAGACTACGCTTCGGCTGTCGAGCAGGTCTTTTTACCCCCGGCTATACAACCCACGTGGTTACTCTTCATTTTCAAAAAAGCCACTGAGGCAACTCTCCTAAGCTAATCCATTGTACAGTGTGAAGTGCTCTTTCCTAAACCCTCTTAAGACTACAATACACTTTGACTCATTTGTTGCTTTATTTTAGTCACACAGATCCAATTCTAGGTCTTTTCCTTCTGCTTGCTGAAGGTCATAGCCTGGAAGCCCAAAAGTTAAGTCAAGCCCCTGACCCCTGTGAAGCCAACAGGACCTCATGCATTATTTAGTAATCCTTTCCATTCATCCTCTCTCTGTAGTAGTGCATGTGTGTGCAGGCCACAAGTAAGGATTTGCAAAATGGAGCCCTCACTTTGTTTGTAATTGAAAACCATTGTTGGAGAAACAATGATTCAATAACCTTTTCTGAGGCTGGCCTAATGTTTTTCCCCAGAGACCATGGTGAGCACAGTGGTAAATTGATTTTAAAAAGAGTACAGCATTTCTAACTCTCTATGCAAGACTGACTACAGTTTCAGGCTCCTACTTAATAGCTTTGGATAATGCAAGACTTCAAGCGCTGATGTGAAGCGTATGTGTGTATAGCAGGGGCAGATTGCATTATCATCCTATTTCTTCAGATTTTTCCTACTGCAATAGAAAAGAATCAATATTAAGATGAGTGAACAGACCGTTTAAATGAAGAAGTAAGTGATAGTTTGATTCCCTATTGTACACAATGGTGATATATGTGGTTTGGAGGCAGTCACCATTTTTGCATCTCTGGAGGAAGTTTTTCTTTCTGTTTTCACCTTTCTACTGGGCTGCCCAAAGAGGAAGATGAACAACCACAGAGAGAACCAAGAAGGTCTGATATGAGTGGGCAGGTGGCAGAGCTTTCCTTAACTATGTATGAAAAATAAAGAAAATCTTTCCTTTCTTGAACTAGCAGAACTCCCAATGGTTCAAACACACGTGTGCTCATGTATCCTTTAATCTGAAAATACAAAAAAAACCCCACACTGTACTCTGATGGAGTAAGATTTGCTGGAGATGAAGCTAGAAATGATTGTGAAGGCTGACAAAAAATTCTCAAGTACTTCTGTACCAAAAGAAAAGCTAAGAAAAGTGTGAACCTGCTACTTGACGGACCAGGATACATAATGACAAAAGACAGGGAAAAGGTGTGCTCAGTCTTTGGTTTGATTTTTTTTTTTTTTCCCTTGTAAGTTCTGTCCCCTGGCCTTTATGGTTCCTGGGTTTATTAGCAGGGTCTAAGTGAAGCTTTATCCGTGCTACAATAAGGTAAAATAAGGAGTGCTTAAACTAAATGAGTGTAAACAAGTCAATAGGACCAGATAAAATGCATTTGGGGAACTCACCAATATAATTTGAAAGCCACTGTCTAACACCTTTAAAAGGTGATGGCAGCTAAGAAGGGTTTAAAAAAAAAAAATAAAAGACAGGCATCACACTTGTCTTTAAGAAGGGCAAGGGGCAAGATGCAGGAAACTAAAGGCCAGTCAGCTTTATCTTAGTCCTGGGATGGTCACGGAGCAGATCATTCCTGGAAGCCAATTCCAGCTATATGAAAGGGAGAAAGGTGACTGGAGTTAGGCAGAATGGATTTACTAGAACAAATTATGCAGGACCAACTGACAACCTTCTGTGATGAAGAAATGGCTCTGTAGATAAGATAAGATCCATGGATGTTGTATTCCTTGATTTTGGAAGGTCTTTTAATATGTTCTGCTAATCTCCAAACAGCCAAACTGATGATATGTAGAGTAGATAAGCAGATAGTGGGGTGGGTGGAAAATTGGCTGAACTATCAGCAGCAACACAAAGTCCCAGCTGGCAGCTTGTTGCCAGTTCTGTCCCTCGAAGATCAATATTGGGGCTGGCCAATATTATTGAGGGGTTTTATTAATAATCTGGATGATGGGAGAGAGTGGACTTCCATCAAATTTGTTGAGAATGCCAAGTTGGTGGGAGCAGCCAATATTTTTGGCAGGAAGAGTTGCTGTTCAGGGGGGAATGGACAGGTTGGACAAATGAGGTGACAGAAACTCCATGAAGTTCAAGACAAGAAAATCCTGACCTAGGACAAAATAATCCCATGCTACAGCAGCAGCCATGAGCCAGCTGCAACCAGAAGTAGCTTTAAAGGAAAATGAGTTTCTGGTGGGAGAGTTGGACAAGAGCCAGCAGTGCATCGCTTGCAGCCAACAGGGCCTGGCACATACCAGGCTGCACTGGCCAAGAGTGCCACCAACAAGCCTGGGGGAAGTGGTTCTGCACAGGCACGGGTTCAGTACCCTAACAGAAGTGGTGTAAACCTCATCCACAAGGATGGATCCACAAGTCAATTTGGATATCACCAATTTGGATAGACCAGTGCTGCTCAAAATCACAAGTTGTTATATAGAAACAAGTTTTTTGGTGTGTTTTAGTTGTTTTTTTTTTAAGAGATTAATTTTGCATTCACGATGTCTCTCATATTTCAGAGAAACCCTAGTTTGTTAATTGCAGGGTCATTCTCCTCCTTTCCTTGACAAAGCTGGATCTGCAGCCTGAAATATAAATTAGTTAACATTGTAAGAGCATAAACAGAAATCTTCTCTCCTGGTGATAATGTGACCGCCATGATTGCTAACAGTTGGTAGAGAGACAATATTTTTAAGAACAGATTTATTTTAGATTAGTATACATAACTGGGAAAACCAGATGTGCGTCAGGTTCAGAAAATGATCTGGTCTGCTTACCTAGAATCTATCCCTAACTGATGTGCAAATTATATTTAGAGCTGTGTGGGCTGGAATTCACTGAGGACAAAGAAAAGAGATGTGATTTCAGTCACCTCAGTTTGGGACAGGGGCACAGCAGCAAAGCCAGACAGAAACCTGAAGAAATCGAAAAACTTGTCCAATTTATCCAACTCAGTCAGCTGGCACAGCAAAATAGTTTGCCTCT
This sequence comes from Origma solitaria, assembly GCA_013397895.1. Taxonomy (NCBI): domain Eukaryota; kingdom Metazoa; phylum Chordata; class Aves; order Passeriformes; family Acanthizidae; genus Origma; species Origma solitaria. The sequence continues at coordinate 418,375 of VZRL01004691.1, read as the reverse complement.
TTTTACAAATCTGACTGCTTTGAATAATTACAGAGAAGATGGGTCAGTTGTCAGCTGGCAATGAAAATGTTTTAGTTCCATTAACTTTGTGAGGTTAAAGCAACTCATGCCAGCTGCAGATCTTTTGACCAGCACACATATTAAATGTGCCATTCATCAGGCTGGGCTTGCTCCTCCCATGTGGCAGCTTCAGTTGAGGCAGAGGATAAGCAACAAAGCAAGGAGGGTGAGGACATCTGTCATGTTTAGTGGTTGCTATTAGAAGAAAAAACACAACCTGTCAGGGAGGTAGAAAGAATGAATGAGTTCAACCCTGACAGGAACTGGTGGGCAGGTGATGGCATCTCTTTGCATTACGTGACTAACAGAGGTCATTTTTAATAGCTTGCAAATCAGCCCATGGCAGTTTTCTCTGATATGCCAGGACAACGTGCAAGATGCTGATATGTGCTTCTCTCTCATTTAAAGTTGTTTAAAAAGCAAGTTGATACACTCTTTTTTCCCCTCCTTTTTTTTCCTTTGTAGGGGTACGTGACCTGTTATGTTTAAATTTCTGTAACAGTTTGAATCATACTCAATACTGCATTTTCAACTCATGGACTACATTATTATTTGGAGGGTATAAATAATAAGGGATTATACTGTTATTTTTTCTAATAGGCTACATTCTGTAAGAATGCTGTTTGGGTTTGAAAAAAGTCTTCTGCAACAGATATAGTCTGGTTCAATGAGTCCATTCAGAAGTACTTTCTGCTTTGCAAGGGTAATTATCTTTATTAGTTCTGTACCTTGATAGTGTTTCAGCAGAGCATTTAGGAGTGTCAAATTTTATTAAGCATAAACTAGCTCACAAAGGAAATAAATTGCAACTGTGTGTAAATGGTGATACCTTAAGAGGTTTAAGTGAGTGTTCTGCTAGGTGGTTTTGCACTTGATAGCAAAGAAAAAAAAAGGCAGTCTAATTTTTGTTTATTTGAGGGGAGGGAGCTTTTTGTTTTCTGGAATGACGACCTCCCCCTCATGAATAAATGTGGAAAATTTAAAGCTTCTACATGCAAACAATTGATCACTGAGGCTCCTAAAATTTTTAATCATCCCCATTCAAAAATGTAATTTTGTTGGTATGCTAAAGAATTCTACATAAACTACAACGTTTTTCTGAAATTTCTCCTTTTTCCAAGAGCTGAGCTGCAGAGATCAACCAGGAAAAAAGCACAGCCCGTATTTGCATGGCTTAGCAAAACAGTAAAAGATGCTTCTAGCTTCTATCATGTGCTATTTGTGAAAGCTGAATTAACTGGTTTCTGTAGAGCTCCACCCACATTCAGTAAGCAGGTCCCTGGATGAATTTCAAAATGATTTGTCTCACCTGAGCTGCAGGAGGAACTGTGTGAGAAAACTAAGGGAAAGTGCTGAGACCCAGAGAAAGGATTTTGTTAGTGGTAAACATGAAAATTAAACTCTAGAGGAAGGCTGTGGTGTTGCAAAGTGTGTCCTGCTTGATTTCCCTAGACAGCTCAATTTCATTGCATGCCATTAGTGCTTACATTCAAGACCATGCATGTATTAATCATGCTGGAACTGCTGTCCTCAGCTCTCAGGAGTCTGTCTTTCCTCCCTCCACAGACTCTTTAGCATCTTCAACTTGCTCTTTCTCTCATTTTGTCACTGGTTGCTATTTGCCTTATGGTTAAAGGGGACTGATACGGAAAAGACAAATCCTTTGTACTAGCAGAAACTCGTCAAGTATCATGAGCTGGAAGAGTGTTTCCCTTTGCTTAAAGTGCTGTTCTTCTCACTGCTTGTCATCTTCTGGAGTTGCTGTTCTGTTTTGGGAGAACCCCAGGAGGAAAAACCCAGAATGAACTATTTCTGGCTTTAGCCTAGTACTAGTGCTATTTCCCTTAGAGCCAGGCCAAGTGAAATGGTGAGGGGACAAAAAGGCAGATATTTTTTGGCCACCAGAGAAACAGCTGGCAGAAACTCTTGCCCACACTGTGGGAGACAAAAAGACAGAAGGAGAGAAGCAGTTGGAAGAAGAAGGTTTATCTAGGTTCACTAAAACATACATAATTCTGCACTAAGCCTTTGTAAATAGGTATGTATTGCATGCTTCATCTGTTCATAATCAGGTAATTTCTGTGGATGTTTCTTGGATGAACCAGAAACACTTGTGCAGCCCTTTGTCTGATTTTATATTGATTTCTGGCTTACCCTTGCTTGGCTAGGCTGTGGTCTGGCATTCTATTTCTCTGGCGCTGGCCAAGTGAAGACATTATTCCCTCCAGACTCAACTGATTAACCTCCAGTTACTGCTGAGTTCTGTTGGTGTAATTTGATTGAGTAAAGATGACCTGGACTGGAAAAGGCTATTATGCCATAGACTGGTAGGTCTGGCAAAATTTTCTGTTCTCTAACACAGGTAGGTGATAAGGCAGTCCAGTAGTAGAAGGAGCTGTGATCTTTCTGAGCACAGCTAGAATGAGACACGGCAAAAATAATGTCAACATCATTCTTGACTTGCTACTCCTTGCCCTTTATCATTCACTGCCTCAGAAGCTTCAATCTGGTTTTCGTTCCATACACTTGTTTAGCCCTGTATGACTGTGTGGTTTTCTGGTTCCCATGGGGATAGTAGAGAGGTTTCTGCCCAAAGATTCTTTTATCTGTTTCCTAGTTGGAGGTTTGTGGAAATGTGCCCTAATCTGCTTTTGGGCAAAATGACCTGCACTAGCTGGGTGATTTCAGTGTTTCAGGTAAAGGCCAAATTTGCCTCAAGGAGACTAAGCATCCTTAAAGTAGACACCCTCAGTTTCTGTCAGATGTCCACCCTCTCTGGGAGAAGATAATCTCCAACTGGAACAACTACTGCTCTGACCAGCCAGCTTGGGTGTGAAAGAGAACATCTGCACAAGAACTGACAGACAATGCAAACTGAAGCAATGTGGAGCAGTTTTAAAAGAGAGTATAAGTTCCATTGGTTTGACTGTTTCCATTTAAACGGTGTAATGTTATGAAAACCTATTCATATGTTAATGGAACTGATCCATCTTGCCATAAAGAAACACTTACTTTACAAAGCAATATTGATATTTCATTTGTCTGATGGCAATTCTATTTTATGCTCCTTTAAACTACCTATTTTGAAAATCTTTTTTTTTTATCCCCTCATGCTTTTGCTTTATGTAAGCATTTAAAATTATGTCTTTCTTCAGGTATGTGAGCAGTCATAATGAATGTTACTGGGATTACTATCACAGTCTATGTACTTAAAATCAACTACTTGTGCTTGTACAAATGCTGATTCAGTGAAACCGGAATTTTGTACTTGTCTTCTCTGGGAAATTAATCCAGGCTAATTGATGTAAATTGGATTAATTAAACCACATTAAAATCATGCAAAGCCTTTCTCATTTTGGAAAAAAAAAAAAAAAAAAGGAAAACTGCCTTAATCTGCTTTTGTTTGATTCACTTCCAAATCAGAGATGCTATTCTGATCTAAAATCACTTTATATTCATGTTCAGTATGGTCCCTGTGTGGACAACACATGGTCTTTATTTTACATGTGTGAAAGAGAGAGAGGAAGAGGGTGGGCTACTGCTGAGGAACATCAGCTTGTCTAGAATTAGGTAAGAACCAATTTACTGGATTTTTGCAGTTGAACTACTGCATTATGTAACTTCCATTTCCTTCCCTCATGGCTGAAGCTTTCTTGTTGGTACCAGCTTTGGAGGTTGAAAGTAAGAGACTTTATGGTTCAGGAAATTAACTGTCGGTCAAAGTCAAAAATTTTACGTGTCCAGCAATTGCTGATTGTGCTTCTTTAGTCTGGACCCAACAAACACTATAGAGTCCTCATGTTCTCACAATCCTTTCCAATGCATAAGATCACAAAGAAAAACCCAGCTGTTCCAAACAGGGCTGAATGCAGAAGGTAGCAGTGAAATGGGTAGTTTGCTGGAAATCTAACTTGATGTGTAAGTATCCCTGAATGCAAAGAACACTCTAAATACATAGAGGATGGTGTGGTGATTTGATGCTTAAGAGTTTCTGAAATATTCATCACTGAAATGCTCTGAAAATGCTAGAAAATGGTTTTGGGGAGTAGCATAAGTATTGTTGACCCTACCTTGGTATAATCCCACCTTTCTATGATTCATCAGCATTATTTTATTAGAAGTAATTTCTTTAGTTAAAATGAGAAAAATCTTTCAAATTTTTCAATTGGCTCAATTTATTTATCCATCTCTACTTTTGCCATGGTAACAGCAGGAATTGGTGTAGAAAAAGTGGTTCACTTATAATTTTAATAACAGAATAAATTGTAAATATCAAAAGAAACTTTGGGGATTGCAAAAGTCAATCCTAAATTCTTTATGAGTTTTGTGTGTCACAAAAGTTCTAAATAGTTTGAGTATATATCCAGAAGTACAAAAATTCAGAGGTTAAGTACAAAATTTTCTGTGGTGTCTGCTGTCCTGATTCAGCCAGTGCAATAGAAGGCTATACTGCTGTAAGTAAATGAAAAAAATGGGATTTGATAATGGCTTCCATCTTATAGGGACTGGAATAATACACAATCTGCAGACAATTAAGAGGACAATCTTCTGACTTAAGCCACCTTCAAAGTATGTCTTCAAATCCTCAGAAGTTGAGAGGCAAGAAATTTTATTAAGTGAAAAGACCAGTATATATTAGAATTTCTGGTCTGTGGACAAGTTTTGGGATTTTTTTAATGTTTTGTTTACATTCTTAATAAGTTTTTAAGAAACTGAAACAGTACTGAAATAAGTGTAGCACAAAATGTTTAGAAATGTGTCATTTAACATACTGACATTCATCACTGAATTCAGCCTTGAACCTTGTGTGGTGAGTTATCATCCTGCCTCCTGCAAATGCTGTTTCCCATCTCAGGATAAAGCTCCATTGCTAGATTACATCTCTCTTATCTGTGCTTGTGGTTGAAGACTTTTTGTGAAACACCTCATTATCTTGGCTAGAGCAAAGTGATCTGACCACTGAGCCTGGACTAGATAAGGAAAGAACCGTGAGACTCTGACATTAACTCTCATGTCAGTTTGCTTTAATATTTAAATATTTGGTTACTAAATCAAAATATTTCAATCAAAGAAAATATTTCCTGGAGAAAATGGAAATTAAAAAATGCAAAAACTTTTTTTTTCTTTTTTTTTTTTTTTTAATAGGAAGTTTTTGTCTAGTTAAGCTTATCTTAAGCATCTGCTTGAAGAGAAAAAACCTTTCTGCATCAGGTTCAAAACTGTGTGCAAACCTGGTGATTCCCAAGAGTGGTACCATGAGAGATATCTTTAAATGTCTCTGCTACATTAGAAGTTAAACTATTTTCTTGTCACTTGAGACAGGTAGAAACTTTAAGCTGTTGCACATTTCCCCTTCTCAGTGCTGTTTCTTGCCCTATTGGAGTGTTAACCTATTATCCCTTTTATTCACCATCTTTTCCTTTGACTGGTGCCTTGAAGAGTCTTGTAAGCATCATGTGCCTAATCTAGATAAGTGTTGTAAAGTAGCCCTACTCACCTCCTGATGTCACACTGGTGGGTTCCAGTTACTGAAACAAGGAGATACATTTCCTAAAATAATTGAAAATAAATTTCTGTAGATTTTCTTTTAACTGATTTTGAATGCAGAGTTTGGTGAGGGGGCTGAGGGGTTGGTTTTGTTCTTTCTACTTTTGGCAGCTTCATGAAAAAATAAATATTAATGTCTTGTCATGAAGAACCTTGACAAATTCTCTCTGGAAAAAGAAAAGGAAGGCACAGAGCTTTGGGTATCAGAGTTCTCTGAAATGACAGAGAGGAATGGAGCATTAAGATGAGACAAATGTCCAACTACTATGTACATAAATAGTAAGAAACACCTTTTTCCTTGAGTGCTTTGCAATCAAACACCAGGCTAAAAGCAGAAAAAGGAAAGATTACTACCCCCATGTCACATGTACAGACCTTGTCACTTATCAGCCATCCCTGTACTAGACAATGCATCAGAAAACAATGAAAAGCTTGAGTAGAGTAGTTAAAAACTGTAACAGAAGCAGCAAAGGATAGAACAACTAAAAAGAGGAACCGATGAAATAAGTGATTTGGTTATTTTTTTAAAATTTTCCTGTGTAGTTTCTATTTATGTGTTTCTTAATCCAAATTTTCAAAAATTAAGAGAAATGTGAGCTATTGAGGAACATGTACTTGCTAATGAAATCTATCTGAGTCCCAAATGGCAAATTATCTTGGTTTTCTGGAGAATATCCTCTCAGGCTGTACCTGCCTGTAGTTGGTGAGAAGGTGCTTTTCCCCCACTGCTGCAGCAAGGCATTCAGAATGTCTCTCAGATGCCTTTTATTTTACTTGCCTTTTCTGGTACCATTCTACCTGCTTTCCCAATAATAAAGTTAACTGTCTTTTAACAGTAAAAGAAATTGCTGTAATAGGGATAATTTATAAACTCTGAGAGGAAAAAGATTGATCTTTTCACAGGATTTAGGAAATTATTGCTTTCAAAAGTGGATTATAAAACTTCTTTGATTGAGTGACAGTGGTGCATTGTATGGATGAATCTTTCTGAACCTTGTAGTTGGAAAAACTGTTCAGCAGTTAGAATAATCAGTCTCTATCAGAATTTTAAGCAGATTTTTTTTTCAGTTCAACATACAAGCAATCTACTTTAAAAATTTTTAGTGTGTTGCTCTATACAAAGCCATTTATAATGCACAAGGAAAGAGTATGGAGTTCTCTCTCCATACTCTCTTTGCCCTCTACCCGAAAGCAACTGTCAGGCAATTTCTGTGAAAAATAGTTCTGGGGTTTTCTAATTTTTTTCAACATATTGGTTATATTAAGGGCCAAATCAATTTAGCTTATGAAGGTTATGGAAGATACAATGAGCAAAGAACCTCTGCATTTCTATTTTATTCTTTCAAAATGCATTTTTAGATTAAGCTGACAACCAAGAATGGTGAATAATTAATGGATAGATCCTTCTTATGATGACACAAATGCTACCTTTCTGAATTGGAAGGTTACAGCTACATCCCTTTTTAACTTTTACCTTCCAACTCAGGTGCCCAATTTAGGAACCTAAAATGCCCTGGTCTCTCCTTAAAGAAAAAGGGAACAGTCCCTTCAAAGTAGGAGCGAAGTGGGAAGTGAATCACCCATAAACAGTGTTCGTAGTTTTCTTAGCTGCAGTGTTGCAGTGCTTAAGTCCTTCTCTTGGAATTTGTTTTAAACTTAACCTTGCCCATCCTGTGTTGAAAGAAGTTGCTTTAGCTTAACAAATGAAGGATTGGCTGAGAGTTGCTCATATTTCACAGGAAAAAAAATAACTCGGGGCCAGGGTTTCTGACAATTCCATTAAATAATCAAGTATCTCCTAATAAACTCCTGAAGCAATTATTTACCCTAGAAGTGGAACTGCTGGGCTGTTAGCATTGCTCCGTGTGGGATGGTCAGGGTCTCATGACAGTATAAACTGTCTCTGTTGGTCCTTTTAGAAATCGACGTTGCTGTGAAGTGGGGGGAGAAGGACAATGAGAATTTTGAGGCATTTAGAGAAACTGCACCATTTCATGTCTCCCACCTCAGAATTTCTTACTTCTTGTCATTTTACTGCAGGAACAAAACACAGAGCTCTTAATAATGGTCTGTATTACTGATCTCCTTGTATGGCAGGTTTTCATCCACACAGCAACCCAAAGTAAATAGGTGCATGTACTTGCACTATAAAGCCTGATGAAGAAATGTATATGCTTATCCAATATTTCTTTTCACTGCCTTTTCTGGATTACTCTTGTATTCTACTGTGGCAAGCATAATGCAGATATAATAAAAAGCTTAACCCAAACAGATAGAGAAATGAAAAATCAGGATTTCAGACAATATCTGTCTGTTTCAAATGCCATAATAATAAAAGCTAGTTCCAGTAGAATAAATATATTTAACCTCCAAAGAGTTATCAGTGCATTACCTCCCTACCACTTATGAGAAAGAGATTCAACTGGCTCATGAGTTATCTGTGTTTTATGCTCATGACAGAAAGATAATCATCCTCAGGGGTGAAATATGCTAAATACTGCATAACTATGCCAAACTGGCAGCAGCTGCTCCATTCTTTATGGGAGTGCCATTTGCTCCCACCCACACCCTGCAGTCTCTGGACAACTATTGCTTTTCCTTCTGAAACCTACTTCACTGTATTTAAAACTGTCATTAAAAGTTCAGTTCCCTGAAGAGTTCTGTAAACTGGGCCACTGTTTGTAAACATGGTGATTCAAAATTAGTTCCTTAATTTCCCTGTAGTCTGCTAGAATGTGGGCCGATGTTATTTTATTCGCCCACCATTGCACTGAACGGATTGCACTACAAAAGCAGCAGCAGCACCAGCAGCAAAGGGTGAAGTAAGAGGGTCACAAAATGGGGCCAAATACGTCAAATTCCCTCTGATTCCTGCCATGTTCCTGAAGGGCAGTTTTGGATTTCAGCCTAGAGCTTTAGGGGTGTGCTAGAATGCTCCCTGAGGGTCTGTGTTTTCCTTTATGTGCATTGTTAGGCTGTATTCACAGTTTCTGGAGATGTGTCACTTTATTTCTGTTTTGGTGTTTATTTCCTGGTAATCTGAGTTGGAGAATGGCGCTCTCAAGTCATCTTGATTACCTAATTAGTAATTATAAGGTTTTACAGTGCATGGCATGTTCTAGTGGAATCTAACCAGAAGTGATCCCACACAGACCTGAATATTTGCTTTTACTTGCCTATTGTGAGCAGGCATATGATTGTTTTGGGTATTTTTTGACAGCTGCCATTTTAGAAGTTGTAAGATTATAAATAGTAAAGGCACAATATGAATGATGTATAATGATGAGGCTGATTCCTCTTGGGCTATTCTTTGTGTTAACCTGCCTTCTCAAAATATATTGAACACATTCACTCATTTCAGGAAAAAAATCCAACAAGATCTATCAGTTTTAAACACAGAAGTTTTTTAGTTTTACCTCTCTGTTAACCTTAAGGATTAAGTATTAAAACCTGAAGTATTGAAAAAGTGTTTTTCCGATCTTGATAGCTTTTAAATAATCATTACTGGATTTACAAGTAGCAGCTGGATGCAATGGACGAGGGGGGGAACAGGTGGAGAGAGAGAAGATTTCTGAATAGAAACCTCATCATGAATCTGCTGTGAAGGCGGTTTTGTGCTTAGGTGGACTCTAGTAGGAGAGTGGAAAATTGTCTGTCACTCCAATAGCATGATACTCTTTCTCACTCTGAGAGAAGCTGCTTCTTCCTTACAAACACCTGATAATCTGTGCTGGGAACCCAAAGGTAATCAAACAGTTGACAGACCCTGTGCTGTCTGATAACAGAGTCTGTATTAATCATGCCAGCCTCACAGGTTACCTGCCTGTACTTGTGACAACTTTATATACTTGCATTTTCTCTTCCTCATTTCCTGTACTTGCCCCTCCCTGGTGTAAAATACGTTACACTGAATGAGCCAAATTGTTTCCCTTTCTTTTCGTAAGAAAACTTTTCATTCTTATGGTCACCTTTCTAGTCATTCTTCCTCATGCACATTCCAGTTTGAATTGACTTCTTAATCGTGTTTGGCCGTAGCTGTATTTCACATGATGTTTCAGCAGAATTCTTATTATTTTCTTAACTCCCAAGGAAGTGCCTTGTGTCAGGCATCGTACTTAAGATTGCATTTCTCCAAACAACAGTACATTGGTGGCTTGTAGATCATCCTGAAATAAACTGCTATGTTCCTTTCTTTCTTTTTCTTTCCATCTTCATAGGATGAACTTCCATTCCTTAGCTGAAATTACTGATGTTTGTCCTGAAAGCTGTAAGTTTGCCCTTAGAAGTAGTTATTTTTAACCCATACTTACATCTATTTCTCAGTCTTCCAGCTCTTCCAAGACAATGCCACAGTCCTTACCACTTTGAGATGCTTCTCAGCATTGCATCATTACTGGATTTCACCAGTGTGCTCCTACCTGTTATGGCTGAGTTGTTAATGAATATATGAAATATGGTTGCCAAACATCCATTCTCCCTTACTGGTGTTCTTGTCTTCTGTATAAACTATTTTTTATAGGCATTATAATATTTTTACTACTACCAATTTTCTCTAGTTTAATAATTTCCCCTTATGTCCCTGCAAGAAGCTTTAATTAAGTCCAGAAAAATGAGACCACTAGCATTCCCTTCATTTAAAAAAATCAGATTCATTAGCAGAAGTGGTAATAGTTGGATGCAGTCTACACCATATAGTGCTCCATTTCCTTTTTCATTTAATATATATTTTAATTGTTTTTTTCCTTGAGAATTTTTTCCATCCCTTCTATCTTTGCAGGCAGACTAATGGGCCAAAACAACGTTTCATTTATTAACTTAAAAAGTCTAAATTTGTTGGTTTTCATCTACTACCACAAACTCAGAAGATATAAAATATTTGCTGCTGGATCTACAATTTAGGTTATTAATTTCTAGGCAATTATCTGGTCTGTCCAATTTTAACTGCATTTTCTAATATGCTGTTGGAATAATTTCCACATCTATACAGTTTTCATTTCCCTTAATATTCCTCTTTTTGCTTTCTGATAGTCTTGTATTGCTGTAGCCTTGTTTATCTTATTCCTTTACCGTACACTTAAACTAGCCACAAAGATTACAAGGCAAATGTCTTTTGTTTTTGTCACCTTTCCTCTAAGCCTCACACTTGTCTTATCAGTCACGCCAGGCTTGATCCCTAAAGGTCAGATATGCCACATACTCAGGGAATTATCCATCTGTCAAGAAGGGTCCTGTGCCTATGAATACTTTCTGGGGATTGGATATCTGAAATCTTACTCCTACTGCCAGTTCTTGAGCTTCATTTGATCTTCAGTGCCTTGTCCTGTTTCATCCTCCTTCTGATGATGAGTTGTAACTATTCTTGTTAGAAACTGTTTACCATGAGTGTGATTCTTGTAATACAAACGTGCCATTAAGTGGGAGGGATTGGGACTTTACATTTTTTTATTTCCTGTGAATTAAGTCATCTGGGAATAGAGGAGTACTTTCTCGAGAGATGGCCCTTTTATACTCAGAAAAGAAGATTGCCACTGAATGGATTTCTTTCAGGTGCTTCACTAAGTATGCCTGAGTATATGAAATACCAGCATCTGTAATAGTCAAGAGATAGCTTTTTTTTTTAATTGAAAATTTTAATTTTTTAATGTAATAATTGATAGATATAACCTTGCCTCAGTGATAGATAAAATCTACAGTATTTTTTCAAGTTCCCCAAAAGTTATAGGCATTTACAATAAATGCATAATTTAGTAGGGAAATAGTTGAAAGCAGTGCTTTTCTTGGCTTTTAGAACTGCATGGTCTGTGATGTATTAAAAACCTGGAGGGCAACTTGCATTGCAACAGCAGGATCTTGTGGCAGCTAGATAAATCAGAACAACTTATTCAAGAAAGTGAGGAGAACCTTGAAATTAGTCCTCTTGCATACTAAAGATTCAGCATTACTTATTTTCTCTGGACAAAAAAATACAGTCTAAAGCACTTGTGACAGAAAAAGTTCCTTCAACCCAATTATGTTTTACATTATCTTAAGGGGGAAGGAATGGACTTATGTACTTGTTTCTCCCTTACAACAGTAGGACAATCCTGCCTGACTAAATTTAAGTAATTCCCTAACTTTGAGTGGTCACAGGACATAAACTGTAGCATGTGAATAGCAGTGTTTTTTGGTGTGGGTTTTCTTTCTCTTCTGATAGTCCGGAAAGAATGACACAGTAAAGTGAATGAAAATATTTCAGTGTAAAAGTGCCAAAAAGAGATGTGGCATTTGTTGATCCTACGAAACTTAATTTGGTTACAAGTAAAAGCCTGCACAGGTGCAAGAGACAGTTGATCCTTACATGAAACAGAAGGATAAACATCACCTGTGGCCACAAATTGTCATTTTGAAAACGTCTACAAAAACACTAGCTGTTCTAGCTTAGCATATAAGCTCCCACAGCTAGGGTTTCATTTCAGAAGAAACTTCCTCAATACTTTCTGGGAAAACTGTTCTAGATTTACTGACTGACTGAACATGTGTGGCTCAGCTAGGCATTTTAGCAAATAAAGCCAGACCCCAGATATCTTGGTATTCACTGATCTTATGTCACGCCACTCTGTTACTGAACATGATGTCTCTCAAAGCAACTCCATTTCCCTGTTTTTACTGGAATTTAACATAGGTCATCCTGTTCTACCCCTTAGAAAAATTCACCCTGGCTCTATTGCTGTTGTGAAAGTCCTTGCTTCAGTGGCATTTAGAAAATAAAAGATGCTTTAAATAATAGATACTTGAGATTCATTCTCATGTGATATTGCTGAGGCCTCCTAAGTGTGGTTACAGAGTTGGAATTCACAATTGCCTGTCATATATTATTTCGTTTGCTGTACAAATTGTCAGCAAAGTTATTTAACTTCCAGTTCTTGAAGGTATTAGATTATAACCTTAAAACTGGGGGAGAATGAGGTGATATTTGTTGGTGGTTAATAATTTCAGATAATGGCCCATTAAATGCTTTATCTCCACAAAAAGCTTTCTTTGTCTGGAGGAGCCAAGGCACGCTCAGCTTGGGAACATTGAGCTGAACACCTTTCTTTTCCTGAGTGTCACTTACACTATAGTTACCAATCCAGAGAAGTAAAATGACAAATTTAACTGCCTAAAATAATGGATCTTTAGGGGAAAAAAAAAAATCCTTCAGACCAAAAGATCTCCCCAAAAGAAGAAGAAGGGGTTGGGAAAGATTAAATGGCTAAAATCGAAGCACACATGAGCAGACAGTAAGATGGAGACCTTGAGATTCATTTTAAAGTATGGGGAAGGCAGGGCCAGGCTCTGCTTGGAGGTGCACAGTGAGAGGATGGCAAGTGACAGGCACAAGCTGCCACCAGGAAAACTGCAGTTATGTGTTAGGGGATGAAACACTTTGCCATGAGGACAGTCACCAAAGTGGGGCCTGGAGGATCTGTGGAATCCCCGTTGGTGGAGATGTTTGGACATCAACCTGGCAGGTCCCCAAGCAAGCACATATGAAAAGGCAGTAAGATGTAGACCTTGAGATTCATTTTAAAGTGGACAGTCTATGTGTGCTAGAGCTGAAAATGGGACTGTGATTCCTGGTTCAGCAAGCTTTAAATAAGCTGCCAAAAGAGTTGATGTGAGTGTAGATGCAGCAGTGCAGAGCAGGTTGCAGACGTAACCATTTGTATATCTTCCCTGGTTTTGAGTGGTTTCTCTAGCCCATGGTGGACTCACTTACGTTGCAGAATGGGTAAAGCTGAGTTTGTGGTGTCATCTTCAGAAAAATCAGCTTCTTAACCACAGTACAATTCTCTGAGAAGTTGTGGCTGTGGCCAGGGCTTTTCAGTTCTTACTACTTGGTGACAGTTTAACATCTGGTGCTGTTCATTGGCAAGATGGAGTGCTAACTATGAAGAGGTTCTTGAGTATTTGGGTTTTGGTTCCTTCTGCTCCCCAAGACAAAATGACAGCGGTTCTCAGGTAGAGAACCTTCATAAGTCTATCCATAAACATTTTACATTTTAATGGAATTTGGGCTATCAGGATCAAACTGGTGCCACCCAATGTGGGTGCTCATCCCCTCCACACCCCCATGACTTTTAAATGGCAAAAATACTTTAATACCCTGTGTTATTTTGCAATATTGTCCTTGTTGGGTTTTGTGGGGTTTTTAAATTAAAAATAGGGTTAATATTTCAGACCTTTCCATCAGTGAAGCTTACTGACAGATCCCTTCTCTATTGGAGCTTGTTTGGGTTTTGTTTTCCTTTTGCTACATGGACAGAGAGCAGCAGCAGCTGAGAGGGTGGTGGACAGCTTCAGGTGGCAGGCTGTGGCCTCCTTCACCAGCTCCTCACTCCTTTTCATGCCAAACAAGACGCCAAGATGGGCGATGTGGCATCTTCCCTTCACGGAGGTGGTCAGAGCAAGCAACGAAGCACCACTCCATGTGACAGCCTGGCTCTGACCACTGTATCTCCCATCAGTTGCATAAAGCACTTCGGCTCAAGCAGAGGCACCTGGCTCCTGCAGTGTGTTAGCTGGGATGAAATTACCACTGGGAAAATGGCTTTCTTCACTGCCCTGGCAGGATTTCAGCCATTATTGAGAGCAGCTGTCCTGTACAATGTACTGCCCTGCTTGCCAGTGCATCAACATGGTAGGAAGGACAGATTGTTCGTAATAGACGAAGGCAGCAAAAGAAATAATCCTTTGTGTTGGCCCTTCTCAATACAACTGGAACCACTTAATCCACTACTGAAACATCAGTCTAGACCTGGGTATTAAGTGTTTTACTTTAATCCAGCGACATATACAACAAAAGCACAGTTTTCCTAATGAATTAAAGAAGTTAGCTCTGGCATGTTGCATTATTAAATTATTATTTTCCCCTCCCAGTTCCTATCAAATACATCAAACAAACTGTTAAGAACAGTTTGTTGGAGACAAATGATTTGTAACAGGTTGGCGTCAATCACGAGCAGCTCACGCAGATCGTTCTGTCAGATGCTTGGCGGGATGTGTGCCGACGTCCATCAGAGATGATTCAAGTCCTCCGTGACACATTGCAGAGGTGGTGGAGTGGCAGTGTGTAGCACATGCAGGTACTATTGTTAGGATTCAGAGATGCAGAAAGATAAATAAACTTTTGGGTTTTTTCTCCCTTTTTTTGAGGAAACGTGTGCCTGTCAGTTGTTTGTCTCTGCTTACCGTGCATTTCTTGAGAAGATCCAGCGTCTGCATTTCTCGGAAGTCAGGGCTGGACAGAGCTGAGATTTTGCTCGTACTGATAATTCTCTCCTGGGACAATTGTAACTAGGTGTCAGGGGACCATTTTTATAGATGGTAAAGATTTTTCTGACAACATGGGCTCCCAGTGGAAAACCAGATCAGTAAATTGACTCTCTCTCTTTTTTCTTTTCTTTTTCTTTTTTTTTTTTTTTTTCATCAGTGGCATTGCATTTGCTTCAAAGGAGACAGGAAAGTTTTGTCTGAAGAGGGTAGATGGGAAAGAGAGGTCATAGTATATACAGAATTGTCTGCAAACCTTTCTACTTCATGTAAAGGACTATACTATCATTGGGACAGGAGAGTAGAATCACTTTCCTATGTCCCATGCCAGAGCCACCACCACTGGACTGTGGAATACTATGTTCCACTGGGTATAAATATTCAGTGTTTTCTACAGAGTCAAGACTGACAGATCAATCATAGAACTGTCAATAGCCTGGTGTTTGTTTTTTTGATGGATTTTGAAGTTGAGACTTCCAGCTGGTCACTAGAAAAGTAGAGCTCAGGTGTATGCCTACATTTGCCTCTGGTTTTCAAGGCAAACTGTGTAAGATTTTTAAGATATCTCTGAGGCACTATGAGAATGTTTTTTTAATTATTATTTTAAAATTTTTGGTTGTTCTTTTTATTTTAATAAAGGTCATATTAACTTTCTTTTAAAAGAGGAGTTTAGAGTTGGTCCTGATATAAATAAGGAAGATCACAGTGTAGGAAAAGTGGCAATGTATTGGTATGTCTATAGAGAGCCTTTTTCTTACATTCCAATGCTTCTGAAATGAAAATACACATGAAAACACTGTGTTCACTTTCTTATTGTTTTTATGTGATTAAAAGAGGATACAGTTGGGGTTGATTACAACAATGCACAATAAGACCAGGATCTTAGTTTTCTGATCAGATTCCAGATGATGTAGTTCCTGTAGAAGAAATGCTTCGTATAGGTCCAGCCTATCTTTTTGGAACATCTTACAGGTTTGGTTTTTTCATATGAATGGGAAGTAAGAATGTTTTTTCTCTGATGGAAGCTTAGCTTATAAGTAATTATAATGTATATTTGTATATGTAATAGTCAATAATTTTAATTTCGAGCAAACTGGATGAATAGTTATCAGCGGGGTCTGTGCAGAACTTTCAAGGCTTGTGAAGCCTATTTCTTACTCTTCTATGTTATCTCCTCTAGCTTTCTGCAGTCCTCAAGTGATATTGTTACCTTCTGCGCTCATTTTGAATTAGTGCCTTGTAGATAGATACTGATGGCTTATAGACACTTGGCTGGGAGTTTTCTCAAACTGCTGTTAATATAGCCAACATGTTTTTCAGATTGTCAGAACTAATCTTATTATGGAGTGAGTTTTCACTTACAAAAGCATTTATAATTATTATGAACCAAATTTTGCCTCCAGATATGTCCCTGAGTTTGCATCCTTGAGGGCTGTTCTGCCTAGGCTTTCATTTTTCAGGGTCATTCCCAATCTTCCTTCCAAGCCCTCACTTGCATTGGTGAGTCAGCAGGATTCACTTCCCTCCCCCAGGAAGATCAGCACTTGCTTAACACAGTGAGTTCACAGACAAAACCAGCCATTTGTGTCATTATGGATTAACCTCAGAAATAGATTCAATTGCATTGTGCCATCAGTAATTTATTTCCAAGGACAGCTTTCTGTGCTTGCGTGGCGCTGTCTCCAGCTCCCGGTCACAAGCAGGCTGTGGACAGATTTCTGGGAGGCAGCAGTGGCAGCGCTGGCTGTGGGATGTTGGAAAACCATCTCTTCCAGGGAGAGACTTAAAGTCTCCCTTTATATGGGGAGACACACGGGATGTGTTCCTTAACACATACAAAAATGGAAGTAGGCCAGGACTGAGCAATGAACTCAGGGTTTTCTCATATGTCCTGAAAAACGCTTTGAGTAAAGCCCAGGTTTTCTGATACTTGCATGACTGTGAATATTGATCCTGGAGTGTTTTGTATTCAAGGATCACTACAGCTTGATTTAGCTTGAGAAAACTATACAAGAACTCTCTTCAGAGTGGGACTGTTATTACTCTGATGATTAAATAACCTTTATTTTTTTGGCATTTCAGTCCAGCTAGCTAAGTCTCATGATCTAATTACAATTTGGTATTTGATAACTGAAGAGACTATCAAGAACCTCTAAATTAAATATTTCAGAAACAAAATGTCCTGTCTGAGAGTTAAATAAAAATTGTTAAAACAAAGCAGTCTTCTGTTCATCACTGTTTACAATCTAGTTTATTCATTAATGTTTAATACACAGACTGAAAACTTAATGACCCCAGCATGTAGAATTTCACTTCATCCTGAACTGCTCTTTGTCTTTTTTTCTCTTTCAGTTCTTGGGGAAAAATTGGCAGTCAAAAATGTCCCCCATTTGCCATTGTCTAAAAACATTGGGAATGGCTGAGCAGTAGTCCCTGGCAGCAAATAATTTTCTGTCTTAATGAATGTCACTGTAGAGATGATGACCATTGCTCATATATTAGTGGATTGTCTGCCAGAATAATTTGCTATCTCAGGCAATGGTTTGCTATTAGTATGTAGAAGCATAGGTTGATCAATAGGATTCATGTATGTGAATAAAGCTGATCACCCTCTTATAGAGTCACTTAAAAATTTGGCCTGCATCTGACTCTTATGCCAAAGTGGGTGGGTACTTGCATACATTATACCTGTCATTTCAAAGTGATCATTAATTTTTCAACAATTTAACATTGTGCCTCCGTCAACAGTTGGAAAACTGCGGTGACCTCAGGTTATTCAAGTCTGAGGTTTCCATTTAGGACCATCTACGTTTTTCTTTTCATGTACAGTGATAAAAAATTGATAATTCTCCAGGTAACAGGAAGCACCTTTTGCATCAGCTTTACAAGAAAAGAAATTAACCAGAAAAAGTAGTTATTTTTGTATCTCTAGTTTTCTCTTCCTTTTTGGTGGTAGGACTTAATTTTCTGTATTCAGGTTGAGGGACTTCTGTCCTGTGGATTGGTACTTGAGTGAAAGTGGTAAAACCAGTTTGTTTTTCAATCTGTGACAGAGGAAATGCACTCTGTGCAGCAAAGCAGAAAATCTGAATTATGTACTAGAAAGGGAAGGATGGCTGGTGTTTGTATCCTTATGCATAGGAAAAAGTTCCCCACACTCCTGGTGCCCCAGTGGTGATTGTGGAGATGGGGCAAGGAGTACATTGTGTATGAAGAAAGGAATATGAAGACATTTTGTTCAGATGTAGCTATGGCTTAGAGGTCACACTGGTAACAGATTTTTACTTCCAGGCTCTCAAAACTCCTAGATAAAATGTCTCTTTTAGTTATATTGAATCCATCTGTTCTCTTCAATCCAGTGGATCATGCACTATTCCACTGAGGAACATCTGGTAATGCCTTCTTCCCTATTCTTCTCTGAACAGGCTAGTCATTCTTCTATTCCCAGCAAAGCTGGCTGGTTTTGACCTTCTTTTGCCTAGGATGCCTTTTGAAGAAATTGTTGTACACCTTGTTTAGGGATTTCAGATTGCAAATAGCATGTTCATTTATGTTTACTTTTCTGCAAAAAAACCCAAAACAAAACGGGGTGTAATTTTCCTGTTGAGATATATTATATGAATGATAAGCTTTTGATAAGGCAGAAATGGTAATGGGTGTTAGAAGGACAGAACTCAACCGTATTTGTGTTCAAACTCAGCATCCATCACTGTTGTGTCTCACTGCCCCTCAAAATTGTAAGTTCAGCATCATCTCTTCCCTTCAGGATGGAATTGAAGTTGTTTGGTGCTTTTTATTTTTCAGAGAGAGTATAATGAAAAGCTTAGGTGGGGAATTGGACTTACACTTTTCTGGGGGTTCCTACGTGATCTTTTCTAGTGGTAAATTCCACTTTTGCCAGGTAACTTCTTTTTTCTCCTCACTGACATTTCTTTCTCAAGCTTGACATTCACTTCTGTCACTTAAGTCAATGCAACTGACTCCAAATGAGACTCAGCTACACATTTATAAGTAAAAAGGAGTTATTTTTACCACACCTTATTTTAGATAATATTAAAAATAATTTCCCATTCTCTTGTGTTTCCAGCATCAACTCTCAAGGGAATATATGGAAATGATGCCTCTTTGATGCCTCCTCGGCTTGAGTGGAAAGGAGAAGCTTGAAAAAGGCTTTTCATATGACTGTTTTTATAGAGGGCTGTGTGGCCACACTGAATTGTTCATTGCTGGCTTTTGCCGATAGTGGTCACAGCCTCCTAAGATAATTTTTTATTGTTGTTCAATTTACCTGCCCGTTTTTCCAGGATGCCATGCAAACTAAGTAGTGTGCTTTCCTATTTCCCTGCAGACACATGCACACATACCTCCATCAGTAGTTTTGGGGTGTTTTTTTCAGATGGGTGAATACAGATAATTTGAACTTAATTCGAAGAAAATTGGAAGTACTGTTAACAATAGTACCTGCAAGCACAGCTGAAACAATGCCTGAACTTTTCTAGGTCACAGTTTTTGTTTTTGCTTCCACACCACGGTCTGAGAAGCAAAAACATAAGCCACAGAAAGAAAGGTTGGTATGCAGGTGCAATAGTTGCTATTGAACTGAAAACACCGTGTGGTTTTTGTGGTAGTTGCCATAGCAACAAGATCATTTACAGAACATAATCCCATTAGGAGAAAACATTTTTAAACTGAGCTAATTGTACATGAGTTTATATTGCTTCACAACCTGTTTTTGGAAGATTTCATTTTTAGGATACTAATAAAAGACTGATTAAAAGCATTACACATTGTCCTAAATTGCCTACAGAAAGAGAGGAGATGGGAATTATGTAAATTATTGCAGGTTTCCTTAGATTGAAACAGTATGATCAAGGAAATTAATTCATGTTCTCATTTCTGTATTAAAAGTCACAAGATAGCAGGTGCACCTATATTATATTATCAGCTTGGTCAAATTCTGGTCCTTCCAAAAGCATTCCTGAAATGGCTCTTTCCCTTAGAGTGTTTGTTCCTTCCTTTAGATGTCTTCCTCCTCTAGAAATTTTGGTAGCATTTCCTCTGCACTGATTTGTGCACTAAGAGATGTAAAAAGCCTGTTGATAATTGACAGAAAGCAAGTTAATGGGTTGTAAAAAAGCAGAATGAATAAAACTAAGATGAAATGTTTCACCTGTGGGAAGGCAAAGTTAGATTTAGGGAAAAACCTGAAAGTAAAAAGGAATGCTGAGATCTGCAGGTGCCATAAGGAACGAGGGATTTCCAGCTAAATACTCTAAGAAGTCATGTTCAAAAGCCTGTCCTTTGTATTTCAGCCTTGCTCCAGAGAAATGTTGCTGTCATATACCCATATAAAAGGAATAGAAATGTCAATGGTTAAGCAGCAGGATTGCACCTATTGAATTATAACTGGTAGGACTGTTGTGCTTAGTAACATTTCTGGCCACCAGTCACATTTTTATTCAAGACATGATTTGAAAAATTCGTTGGCACTGCAAGTCAAGGAGGTCAAGAGCTCAGAAAGTTTCAAAAGGGATTTGGATATCTGTATAGCAGCTAAAAATACCTGGAGTTACACAATATTGGTGATTATGCCTCTTTGTCTTCTCTCTCTTTCTATATCTCTCGGCTCCATATACAGGAGTCTTCCATTTAGGTCCTGTTCCACCTGAGGCAGATGGGATCAGTGCTGTAGGAGTTATGGTGTGGTCTATATGGGCACAAACTCTCATGCAATACAGCAACCCTATAAATCTTGGGAGCAGCAAATGCCACAGTCCTAGTGACCAAACTGGATCTTGGTGTGTGGGTGTACAGCCTTATGTAAGCTTTCCCTGATTTCAATGGTATCTTTTCCAGCTTACACAGATCCCTGGGAAACTATCTTTTAAAGACATAAGTAGGCTAGAAAATGCATTCACCTCCAGCTCAGAGCCCAGCTCAGCTTGGTCAGGGACACGTCAGGGACTGTTTTATGGAATTGAAATGTCTGTAAGAAGAGGTTACAGAACAAATTGTTGGAGTAAGTGGTGACCTAACACTGTAATAGAAGTCAGGGATAAAACAGCAGAATTGTGAGAATTGTGAGCTGTGGTATGTAGGCCCTTGTCTAACACTGCTGGAAGCCTGGAAGGTGGTGAATGTGACATCAGGCTTTTAAGAGTTTTTAAGGACTTTTAAATGGTTCCAGAAGAGATCATGGGAGCTACAGGATGTTAATTATGAGAAATAAATGTAAATCTGTCTATACCAGCCAAAAGAAAAGGAAATAGAATAGGAAAGTTACAGAATTAAGAGATCTATGGCTCACTTGGGAGCCATGAACTTGGCTTTTCCTTAAAATACAAATTAAAAAAAAAAGATCCGCCTCACAGACGTTCATGTCAACAGCCGTGTGGGCAAAGAGTTACAGTTGATAAACTCCACTGATAATACTTGCATTTCTAAAAAAAAAAAGAGAGATTAAGAAACTGTGAAATAACAATAATCACAATGAATGTCTTTATATAAATTACCAAAAGGTGGGAAAGGGGATAGGTATCAATCACTGCTTCTTGTTGTACAGAAGTTACTCATAATGTTCTGTATGGAACAGTGCTATTGAGCACATATATAAATTACACAGAAAAGGTACTGAATAATATTACAATTAATTTTTCTAATTAGACTAAAGTAAACAAGGCAAACAAAAAACCAGAAACTTTGTTGAGAAAATTGCAGGAGAGCCTTATGAGGCTGTGTGACTGGGTAAAAATGGCAGGTGAAATTCAGTGTAAGTGTAAAGTGATGTATGGAGGAAACAGAATCCAAATTTTACATATAAATGACTTGTTCTAAGATGATCTTTTGAAATCAGAATGAGATTCTAGGATTAGGTCTGTGGAGGTTAAAAAACTAAACAGAGAAAATCCAATCTTTAAATGACTCAAGGCTGAAAGAGTACTCAGGTAGTGTTTCATCTACAGACATGGACCTGTTGGAGCAATTTCAGAGGAGGGCTACCAAGGTGATTAGAGGAATGGAACACCTCTCCTATAAGGAAAGGTTGAGAGAGTTGGGATTGTTCAGTCTGAAAAAGAGACAGCTCCTGGGTTACCTAATTATGACTTTTCAATACCTGAAGGGAGCCCACAAAAAAGGTGGAGAGAGACTTTTTACAAGGGCATGTAGTGGAAGGACAAGGGGGAATGGATTCAAACTGAAAGAGAGTAGGTTTGGATCAGCTATTAGGAAGAAATTCTCTGCTGTAAGGGTGGTGAGGCACTGACACAAATAGCCCAGAAAAACTGGGATGCCCCATCCCTGGAAGTGTTCAAGGCTGGGCTGGATGGGGCTCTGAGCAACCTACTCTAGTGCAAGGCATCCCTGTCTGTGCCAGGGAGGGGTTGAACTAGATGATCTGTAAGATTCCCTCCAACCCAAAACATCTATAATTCTATGTGCCTTGTGCTTTATAGTCTTTCTTGGGCATCTGCTTTTTGGCAGAACGCAATTGAAGAGGCATCCTTGACCTGATCCCTAGAGCCATTGTTAATCTAGATGCCCTTTTATCATGACTTGAAAGCATATACAAAGACATTTACAATGTTTTTGTTAGTCTTAAGTTCCTCTTCAGAATGAAAATCCTCCTATGAATGGCTTTCAACATAGTGAAGTAAATTTACAAAATTTGGTTTTTTCCCCTTCTCACAAAATAACTCCTATAGTAATAGGTGGCAGTACACCCACAAATAACGAAAAGAATATTTGTTGTACTGACAGGATTCAAATATTTGTCCTCTCTAAGTGAAAAGCATGGAAAATGTAAATTAGGTCAGAAGAGCTTTCCTTCTCTTCTTCACCAGAATGTTAGGGAAGAGGAAGAACAGGTAAAAAATAGTGTAATTCATCTGAATTTGCAAAAGACTTCAATGAATCCAAACAATAGGTGGTAATATTTTTTTAAAGCAGATATTAAACAATACAGCATTAACAGAGCCTCAATTTGTTATTTAGAATATTTTTATGTAGTCAATGTGATATAAGTTATTGGTGTGGCATGTGGCTTATTTTTGTCATGATCTACTAAAAAGTTCCTCAAAAACTCTTCAGTTACAGTTTTTCTACTTAAAAAATATTTTCTTACAGCTCAAATTTAAAAAAGAGTAACTGTTCTACAAAAATTTCCTTGTTACTTTAAGAAAAAAAAAGTCATTTTTAGATAGCTGAAGTGTCTCATCTTATATTTTAGAATTTGAAAATGAAGTGACAGGTCTATGGAAAGGAAGAAATAGGAATCTGTAAAACCTTTTATTTTTAAAGTTGTCTTGCAATAAAACCAAGCAAGTTCTAAGGTAAACATGTGACAGTAACAAAATAAAATTGTTTAGCTGATCCAAAACAAAGGGAAAAAAACCCTATTGAAAATATTGGATACTTTCACTTTCCATTCTCTTTGAAATCTTAAAAATTATCACACTTTTGCCTAACTCTGCTAGCTAATAAGTAGCATTTTGGACCAAACTGAATGTTTTTATTTTATTGTTCACTGCACATCATTAATCTTGTTCTTTAAGGTCAAAGCATAAGTGACTCTCTCTCTCCCTTTATTCCTTTTGCTTTTCCTTTTCTAAATCAACTAAAATATCCAAACCCTAAGGGTAGTTATTACACCTTCAGTAAGAAAAATGCATTTCTTGCAAAACAACTTTGATTCTTGTTTCCACGGCATTTTTTTACTCACATTTAACATTAATGCCACATCATATAATTCTGATCTGTATGGTACTCATGCAGTTGATTTTACTAGGTCATTAAAAGAAAAATTTAGACAAAATCATTTTA
Organism: Origma solitaria; assembly: GCA_013397895.1. Classification (NCBI taxonomy): domain Eukaryota; kingdom Metazoa; phylum Chordata; class Aves; order Passeriformes; family Acanthizidae; genus Origma; species Origma solitaria. Next base: position 394,657 of record VZRL01004691.1, on the reverse strand, counting down.
GTTTGCAGCCTTGATTCTCAGTCATATTCTGGATAACAATAACACTTTATACAGAAATAAAGCAGCAATTAGGATGGCAGAGTGGCATCAACCCCTGTAGTCCATGTTGTTCAGCTCTTAAGATGACATGTCAGTGAGAGGACACGTCAGTGTCGGGGCAATTTTTAAAGTCAGGTTAAATCTGCTGTGTCATTATTTAAATCAGGCACACAGTAAAATACATGAGACTGCTGCCCACCTTTCTCTAAAAGTTATGAATCATGAGAAAGTTATGTATCCCTGAGTCATCTAACACCTGTATCACTTTAGAATGCTCAGGGTGTTAAGCTGTCCAGGCACCAAAATATCTCTCAAGAGACAGCATGGCCTCCTATGAATTTAATAAAACACTCCAGTTTTAACCCTTAGAGCTATTTAGGATACTAGTTTGTTTCCCCATCATCCTTAAGGTAAAAGTTTACTTCAAAACACTGATGCTGGGAACATTAAACTCCATGATCTTACCATGTAAATTGTTATTAAGCATGAGGGATCTTCAGCTGTTCATTAAAGACTGGTCTACATCCCTAAATGCTGAACCAAAGATAAGCTCTTTCTTCAAGGTTATGGTAATTTGTGCCATTCACTCAGCACCTGCTCTAATGGGGACTCATTCAAATGATAAAATAGAAAAAAAGAGATATTTTATCCATCCTAGCTTTTTTGTAATCCATGCCCTTCAGTTGAAGGTTTTTGCAGATGGAGAATTACCTTGAATTCTCACCTTGAACACTGTGTGCAGTTTTGGTCTCCTTGATATAGGAAAGACATTAAATTATTGGAGAGTGTCCAAAGGAGGGCAAAAAAGAGGATGAAGGGCCTTGAGGTGAAGCCATATGAGGAGCAGCTGAGGTCACTCTGTTCAGCCTGGAGAAGAGGAGACTGAGGGGACACCTCATAGTGGTCCTCAACATCATCAAGAGGGGAAGAGGAGGGGCAGACACTGATCTCTTCACTCTTGTGACCAGTGGCAGGACCTGAGGGATTGTCCTGAAGCTGAGTCAGGGGAGGTTTACGGTGGGTATCATGAAAGGGTTTTTCACCCAGAGGATGGCTGGGCACTGGAACAGGCTCCCTAGACAGTCACCACAGCACCAAGCCTGACAGAGCTCAAGAGCATTTGGACAAAGCTCTCAGGCACATGGTGTGACTCTTGAGGGTGGTCCTGTGCAGCCATAAGAGTTGGACTCAATGATCCTTGAGGGTCCCTTCCAATGCAGCCTATTCTATGAGTCTGTAATTAGTGCTGAGGTTCTCTCTCACTTACTTTTAATTTTTTCCTGCTCCAACCACAATCAAGTAAAACACCCTGAAACCTTCAGATGCAGGCCTCCATTGACCTGAGACAGGTTGTTAGCGAAAGGAGATACAGATTGGCAGGGTACCAATCCTTTTCAATAATGTAGGGGATCAATTTCTAGACTTCTGGTGTTGCTTTCCTTACTTCTAGAAGACTGTTTTAACTTCAGCATTGATTCAGGGACTAACAACACATTTTATTTTGCATGAATATGGTAACATGAGGTCCAGGAGGCAAAGTCATCCACTGAAAAGAAACAAACTGTGACGAACAACTGCATATATTTTTCGGGCAACATTCAGTAGAAACAGTTTTGTCAGGTTAAGGAAGCTGGTGACATTTTCTCTTTATTGCCTTGCAGCTGGGCTGCAGCACCCATGCCTTCTTCAAGCAGATTCTAGTAGTTCTTCAATAATTTCCATATCATAGCTGTGGTATTTTCCTGCGTTAAAGGACTATGTATTGATCCTGATGCTGGCTTATCAAAACTTGATCGTTTTAGTTATTTGTGGGTAGTTTATGAATTTCCAAAGGATCTGAATTTTTCCCATCAGGATTTTGTATGGCTCAATAATATCCTTTTGAAGAAATGTGTTGTAATTTTAAATTGGATTGTACACTATTCATTACAGTAGCTTTGTTTTTTTAAGTAAAATATTATCTCTTCCTAAGTTGTCTCCCTGGAGTACTAGAGCTGGGAAAAAAAAATAGTTTACCTGTATGATCCCTGAATTTATTTTTTTTTTCACAGGAGCTTGGACCATATATTTTTCAGATTGTGAAATATTCTTTTTGCATGTTTTCCCCTCATGTATTTTCCCCTCAGCTTTCTTTTCATTGTTTCAGTTGACACTGGCAGTAGAAGCCTCATAAAGTTAAAAGCCTCCCTTTCCAATCCATTCTGCATTTTGAAACAAAAAGAGTAAATCTGAATGATTTGCAAATGTGCAACGCAGACCCAAGCACCAAGACTTACAAGTTTTCCACGTCAGCTTCTACATTTAGGCAGGCAATTGTAAGCATGGAGCACCTTCAGCGAGGAAGTAGAAATGATTTTCATATCTGCATTTAGCATTTGTGTTTGCTGCCTCTAAAAGTCTGTCTTTTGTTGGTTTTCTCTTAATGTAGCTTGTTCCCTATGCTGGATTATTTCAGAGCTGTGTATTATACAAAGTACTAGATACGGGTTCTGAGAATAAATTAAATTTCATCCTGTTGCCTCCCATTTTGCCATGCTAGCAGTGAGCAGAGCAGTCCAGACAAAAGCAGCACTTACATGCACAAAGGCTACATGTGGAGCAACTGCTTGTGTGCAGTTTGGTTAATTTTGGTTGGACAACTTCCAGACAATGCAGCAAAGTGTCCAAACATCTCCATCATCCTAGTTCTGGATGTTTGTATATAGCCTGATCCAAAGACCATGGCGAAGAAGGGTACTTAAACTCTAGCAGAGTTTGAATATGAGGGTAATATTTTTTATCCTTTTCTCATAAGCAGAGACATCTCAATATCTTATTTTTTAGTTTTCAAAATGAACAAACAAAGGCCCTGTTGTTTCACCACTGTTGATTAATTTTCATACAAGAGCATTTCCTTTGTGTTGGTTCTAATGGATTCTATTATGGTAACTACCATGATAAATTGATTTCCAGGGAAGGGGACTCTACTAGGTAGGTACTACAGTATTACAATTAAATAAAGCTTGTGGAATTAATTGTTTAATACTTTGCAGGGAGGAAAAAAATGCTATTTTTTGAGGCTCCTCTTCACATATTCCACTTTTACAGAAAATGGCAAGTATCCCTTTCCTTGCCAGATGTTAAATGTTCTCATTTATCCAAAAGAAGTCTACAGGACTTTAGTTATCCCTTGTTGTTTCTGAGGTAGTAGTTTCAAAGAAAATATAATTACTGAGTTCTAATATAACTTGTGTTACTCCTGCCAAATGTTGTGCTAGGCCTCCCCTTATGACATTAATGTATAGGATCTGATGAGACATAATTATCCAATCCCTGTATTGTAAATATGAAGCCTCAGCTTCTTTCATTCTTTTTCTTAAATTATTAAAATGATACAAATGACAGGAAAAAAATCTTTTCTTGTTGCTTGAAGTTTTAAAAGCCTCATTCTGAGACCCACAGAGCTCCCCTTAATGAGTATTTTGAAAAATATATCAGGAAACAAACTTGTCCCTTGAAAGAGATAAAAAGACTAGAAACTGTAAACTGCATTTTATAGAACAAATATCTTTCTAGAGAACCCACTCTATGCAATAATAAACTGTAATATGGAGATACCTGAAAAACAAAATTCAGCTATGTTTTCATCAAGGTCAAATCTGTCTGACTTTCTTCTAGTATTTTAAAAAGGTTCTTGTGGGAGGAATTGGTAATGATTTTGAAAATGTTTCAGGAAGTGAATGTCACAACTGAGAATATCTAGTCTAAAGGTAAATGTGTTATACACTGACATTTGTATGTAGTTCAATGGGTAAACTATTATTGTAACAGGTCAAAGGTGTTCAGATTGAATAAGTCTTTTCCAAAAATCCAGTAACAACTCTTCATAAGCACCATCTCTGGCCTTTTCTCTGTTGAAAAAGGGAAAGTTTTGGAAATCTCCATCTAAATAAATTTCTTTCTCTTTTGAGTGGTAACCGTGTATGTACTTTGACAATTGCCTATAAGAGTCTCAGGCACAGATCAGCTATACCAAAGTTGGTGAACTGCCTTAACTATGATAGTCTTGATCCAAAGAGAGAAAAAAGGAATTCAGGAGTAACCTCTGCATCTAACTGTGTAACCCAAACCCTGAAAATAATCAAGCTGGTTAACCAGAAATCCAAATGCTTGCTTCTGGCAAACTAAATGAGAGGTTATGTGTTAAATAATAATGCATTGGGACTCAGAGGGTTATCAGAGAGGATGAAAAATGCTGGACAAAGGTATTCTGGGAAAAGAAATGACAGTGGCATTTGAAAGCAATGCTGAAATAGTCCTCTCTTAGAATAATGAAAAGGAGTGGTGCTGTGTGAAAACTCAGTTAATCAAACTGTCCGTCACTAAATATAAGGCTTACCTGCCTCTGATCTTTGAAATGTCTCCTCTGGGAATTTTCACTAAAGCTTCAGTTCAATAACTTCTGTGGTAGTGGTTTGGTTTTTTTTGTTTGGTTGGTTTTTTTTGGGGTTTTTTTGGGAACTAAACCTTGCTTCTGAGTAAGTAGTCTTACTGGCGGCAGCTAACAAAAAAATCTGTGTAAGTCTGGAAGGAAAACAGGGTGGAAAAGGAAAGATCTTTGGTGTCTTGCCAAGGGGAGGGAGCTTTTGGCATATTTTGGAATATGGTTGGGATCTTTGCAGTCTCTGAATTTTTGAGATACAGAAAAAAACCCCACAAAATCTATTAACTTATTCAATTTGTCCACTAATATTGCTGTATTAGTGTATGTTGCTTTCATCTCCAGAGGTAAAGATGACAAGTATTGTTTTGTGATTATGCTAGGAAAATATCACTCCATAATTGTATTGCTTTCTATATTTTCACCTGCTCATGCATTACTGCCCAATGTCAGAGAACAATCCAGACAGAACTTTCATCTGACTGAGTATGGTTAGTCTCATGTTATAGATTTGGTTTAAATAAAAACAAGCTTCTGAATTTTTATTTTTATTTTAACAGAGACACCTCTGTCATAACAGAAAGGAACAAAACAATATGGTTTTAATATCCCACTGATAGAAACTGTAAAACTAGACAAAAGGAACAGTCAACTATATGTCTTTGGACTCTCCAATTTTCAGGTAGTTCTGAGGATCTTTTACAATTATTTGGCATTTATGTGAGTTTCTACTGGAGCATATAGCTTTGTAGATGCCATTTTTGTTTGACCTCTTTGGTAGTTGTGACAAAAATTTCACAAGACTGTAAAAGAAGAGACTGACTCCATTATTTGCCAAAGGATAGTATGTAACGATTTCCTTTTTTCTCTTTCTTATTTAAGTGGTAAACAATGAAAAAATAATACTTGCAAAACCACATAAGTAATCCTGTCTATCCTACGACACTTGCTGGACAATTCTAATACAAAATTAATTTGTTAACTACTCCAGAATATTTCTTGAAAGCAACTTAAGACATATGCTCTGAAAGTTTGATTCCATTCTGAAAAGTGACAATACTAAAATGTCACCTTTTAACTTATCAGATCTGTTCCATATGTGTTCAGAGTTTATCTGCTGACTTCTGTGACAAAAATATGTCTCCAGTGCTTGTTTTACTCATGTTCATCCTCCAGAAGTGGCACAGCTCCATGAAGAGATCTTGATTCTGCTCCTTTCTGTGTATATTTATCATTAGAAGAAACTTTCTGAGTTTTAATTAAAGGATACATCAGATAGCCTCAAGAGACTCTACTCGACCCAGTGATGTTGTGCTAGTTCAATATATACATAGATGGAAGTGGAATTACTGAGATGTGATAACGGATCTAATTAGTTCTGTACATACATTATTTACTGATGGTCATGTAGGAGAGGGGAAGAATCCAGGCTGACTTCAAATGCACAGTAATTCTTTTAGAATTGCAACCTAAAGAGGAACTGGGAAGCAAATAACCTGTGTCTAAAACAGATTTGATCTGAAATTTTAGAGAGATATTAACTTCTGAACTCCATGTTGCTATTTTTACTGGACTACTTTTCTTAGAATAATTCCTTGTCTTCCCAAGTAGTGGAAAGGGAGTGTGTCTAAAGAAGGGCAATGAAGTTGGGTGAAGGGTCCAGAGCACAAGTCTGATGAGGAGTGGCTGCAGGAGCTGGCATTGTGCACTCTGGAGAAAAGGAGGCTCAGCTCCCTGCAACTTCCTGAAATGGATCTGGTCTCTTCTCCCAAGTAGCGAGTGAAAGGACAAGAAGAAATGGCCTCTTGGCCAGAGGAAAGTTCCACCAGAGGAGGCTTAGATTGGCTATTAGGAAAAATTTCTTTATGGAAAGGATTGTCAAACAGGCTGCCCAGGAAGTGATGGAGTCACAGTCCCTGGAGGTACTTAAAAGATATGTAGGTGTGGCACTTGCAGACATGGTTTAGTGGTGGCAGTGCTGGGTTAATGATTGGACTCAATGATTTTAAAGTTCTTTTCCAGCCTAAATGATTCTATGATTCTATGACAGTGAGGTAATTTTAAAGTTTGTTCGTCCGGCCTTGTGTACCTGAGAAATGTTTAACAATCCTTTTGTTCAAATTTCTGTTCAGAATTTTTCCAGAATGTTATTTTTAGCTTGCTAGTGAGACTTGTTTGTGTTATGACTCATATATGCCACACTGCTGAGTCCTTATATTTATTATTTATACAGCCATGCATATTCCATGAAGTGGGCATTTCTCTGTCACCTTCATTGATGTCTGAAGCTTTACGGAGAAAAAAAGCTGGCTTTAAAACCAGCTCTTTATTTAAGATAGATGTGAGGTTTCAAAACACAAGCTTTTTTTCCCCTTACATCCAAGTTACTTCAAAGCTCTCAAATTTTCTTATGGAGAGTAACTAAAATTCTGTAATATACCATGGGTTGGTATTTGGATGCTTGCTCTGTATTCAAATTTCCCAGCTTAAATACAGCATAAATTTCTCACTGGAAAAAAAATCAAAAACATTTAATCATAAAAACATTCTTGTGATGCTCAAAAGCTTGGAAAATATTGTAATGAATCTTGTACAAATATATAGACAGAGGGAAAACCTATAATGGGATTAAAATTAAGAAAAAAAGAAAAAAATATTTCACCTCTTCCCCAAAGCCCTTCAGCCTCCCGATGTAGTACATTTGGATTCTTTAGTAGATTAAACAAATAGCAATTACATTGGAAGGTTCATAGGATTAGACTTATACCATGTTATTATTCAGTTGAATGTAGTTTTAGAAATGAGTTATTACAGGATTTTCATATTTTCTGCTTGCTTTGCCGTTATGCACCATTTAATTTAAAAGTGTTATCTAGTTGCTGTTAGTAAAGTTTTCACCTAGGAGAGATCTATAGGCTTTTGTGGTAGCTCTAGTTCACTCCCTGGATGATCACTTATTTTAATGAGAGAAATAAACATGGTGGGAAAGGCTCTTAGGTGAATTGTTTCTATCTCAAAATACTTTTCTACATTTGTATCATCCTCAATGCAGCAGAACCAAAAAACCTTTCATAATTGCTGTGATATACTGCTTTTAATAGCCTGGTAAAAGACAAAGAATAAAATTGAAATGCTAGCTCTTGTGACTGAACGGATAACAGAACAACAAAGATGGGTGGAGGTGGAGAATCAGGTTAAACCGACTCAGAAACTTGTAAAGCCAGCACAATGTTGGGGCACAATGTGTGTGTGACACCCACAAAAGAAACTGTCCTGTAAATCTGTAGCTTTAAATCCATTCATGTCTCAGGGGATTGCATGCAATTGATGTGACATTTGAATAAATAAATGAACGCTGTGTTATTCTTTGCTTAGTAGGCTATTATAGGGCTCATTGCTTCAGGCTGTTGACCAGCTTGTTGATGACATTTTTGTCCATGCATTAGGGAAAGGTGAATCAATACTGGTTATTAACAGTCCTTTTGTTGCTGTGAGCCTTCCTTGCACATGGGATATCAACACAGGATCAGCTATGATGTTCCCAGCTCTAATATTGATTCTACGCATGAAACAGAAATATAAACTGCACAAGCCATATTCTGCCTCACCCAAACTGTTTGTTGTCTCCTGCTATAAATTAACATGGATCATTTTTAAGGGTCTCTTTTTAGTTCATTGGGAAAAATGTTATATTTCGGATTAAAAAAATCCAGCCATGGGCATTGCCATTGCCCTGGAAATGCTCAATCATCAGCACCTTAAGATGTCTCTGTATTCTGCTTGGGTTCTCTCTCTTCCATGAAATATTTGTCTCCTGTTTCCTCAAGGTTGCACTTTGGATAACCTGGTCATTTTCCCAGGAGCATGGGATTCATTTTGCCTAACTTTAGCACTGAAATGTCAGGTGTTTCATAAAAAACTGTCTTGCTGAGCTTACTGCAATCCATGGAGGAGACCTCTCTACAAGGCATTTGTAGAAGATGTTTGTCTGAGACACAAAAGATAAATTGTCCTCTTGAGCATCAGTTCCCATTGCCAACATAAACAGTCTGATCAGCTAGCTGTGTGTAGGGACTTACTTTTAAGACAAAAAAAAGATTAAACCCATCCTGTTTAGCACTGTCTTCTGAGAGAGCACGCAGGCCTAGGCCACATGCAAGGTGTAATTAATGGTAAAAAAACCCAAAAAAGCTCAAAATTTAACCATACACTTAAAAAATGGTACACCAAAATATATGGATTGCATTTACTCTGGCATGTAAAGATAAACATATAAATATAATTTCTATCTATCTATCTATCTATCTATCTATCTATCTATCTATTCATCTCCTGACTTGATATCTAGAAGGAAATGAATCCTAAAGAAGTCTGAATGATTTGTTCTATTATTTCTCTCTACTTTAAATGCAATGTTGTCTCCTCCACTATGTTACCTCAGATGACACATATATTTAATATATATGATTTTAGTCTGAAGGAAGAGAAGGAATATGATCCCCATTTCACAGGTGACAAAGTGTGACAGGCCAACTAGTGCCTGAATTTAGGCTCCTTTCTGATTCTATTTCACTATTTTTAGATGAAAACAAATTGAATAAACTTGGAAGGACTTATAGTAGGGACTTGAGCTAATTTCCCACAATATAGCTTCACACACCAAATCCCTCCTTTTTTTTTTTTCCCCCCTATTTGTTATTTAAGAAAGTCTGCTGGCTCATCAGTCTTAGTTTAGTGAGGGAGCATTTTTTCCTTGGAAGAATTGTACTATCCTATTTGACACAGCAGCAGCATTTACCTACATCTTGAATGTGGCCTGAATAATCACACAGTTCTGAGAAAAAAAGCAGATATAAATGGCTTTTTTTACTTTTGAGAGATGAGAGACAGGAATGTATTAAAAAATGTATTGTTCTTTCCTCCTGGGTTTTTTGGGGGAGGAATTTTCCCTCTCTTCTTGTTTCTGTCCAAATTTTTTTTCCTCGAGTCTTTTTTTTTCCCCCAAACATAGTATTTTAAGGGTTTGGACAGTGTATTTTTCCTTTGATTTTGTCTTCCTGTTTTGGCACCGCCAAATATTTGCAGCACTATCTACTTTTTAGTTTAATTCAGTAAGAAACTTAGTGTGCTGAGTATTCTGGTTGTGATTTTTCTCCCAGCTGATTCAGTAGTTTCAAGAGAAACTTCCTCATTTGTAGCATCCTACCCTGACTTGTCTTTCTTTGCTGACCTGACATTATCACAATGACACTTAACTAGTTTTAGATGGTGGAGAATCAGCTCAAGCTCTGGCAGTCAGTGGAGAGCAGAATACAGAGCTTATAGAGGTTCAGCCATGCTCTGAAGACTCCGCTCTCCTTCTCCCTCCCCATGGGAGGGATCCAATGCTTTGCTGACATGCCAGGAGTGAGGTGTGATGAATCTGGGCCAATGAGTTTCCAGCCAATTAATTAGATGCTAACAAAGAGTTAACTGCAAAGTAAAGATTACTGCAAGGTAAAGATTACCTTTTTTGAATAACTTGGGTGGGGGCATGGCAGGACTGGGGTAAGGTGGGGAGTGCTGTGCATAAAAACACTCCAGATAGTGAAAATGCTGTTTTCATTCAGAGCCCAAGTCAGCACAACCTATTCCACTGACATAAATACGTGTATCCATTGTTCAGGGAATTAATCATACTTATAACAACATGATCAGCAGTTTGCTGTTAATTTCAATAAAGTTTGGGTCAAGTCTGAGCTAATTTCTCCTTTTGGTTGTTAGGAAGTCAAATTTGTTAAGGATTTAATCTGGTTTAGCTTTTTCTCTGTTACCCCAGCAATGATATGGTAGAAATGAGACTATTTAGCTAGTACAGCCCAAATTGCATAATACCCATAGGCATATAGAAGCAATTTTGAGACTTCTTAATATTTTCTGCCAATTTCTGTTAAGACTTTGGATTTAACACCATCATGGCTCAGGACTGACTGGCAAGATTCATTATGCAGCTGTTCGGGAAAGAGAGAAGAATCCCCTTTTCCTCTTCATTTTTCAACATTCAGCCTTTGGTAGGCTCCAACAGGGGACTTCCAGGTTCCCCTAAAAGGTTTGAAATGTGTCAGCTCCAGAGACTTTCAGCAAGACCTGCAATCCCCTAAGACACTGCTAAAAATCTCTCCTGAGTGCCTATTTCTTCTCTGCCAGTGATGGTGGCAGGCTGCTGATCTCTTCAGAGCAGTCCTGTGGTCAGAAAGGTGCTTGCCTCCCCCCCAAGGATGAATGTCTGTCAACAAGGTGGTTCATTGGCATTCTGCTGCGAAGATGGAAGAAATCTGCCTGTAGCAACACAGCACTGGCAAGGTCGGTGAAACAGAAAGAAAAGAGTTTGCAAGGCTTTTTCTCTCAGTGGGGGAAATTAAAGGTGGCTTGTGTTATAAAATATTAAATAGTGATTTAATCAGCAGTGAGATATGTAAGTGAGCTTAATTAGAAATACATATTATTCTTTGACTTTAAAGCACAAAATGAAAAATTAAAGCAATCTTAGAGGATATGTAATCAGCGAGGAATAATATGTTGGAAAATGAGCCTGATGTTGTAATTGGTGTATGCAATTAAAATTAATTAATTTTAGTTAGCATACATGCATGCAAATATGAAATCAACGAATTTCAGATATTGAACTCATAATTATAGTGATACTATTGCCAGAGCTAGTGACAGAGGAATTGACTTTTCAATGGTAAATACTTGCTCTTCAGATTTGAGGTCTGTTCTCTTTGCTATCGTGTCAGGCTGAAATATAATGATTAAAGCTATTTGATCAGGCATGATTAAAAAAAAATGTTTAGATTCCCCCTCATTTTGACTTGCGATTGCTAGCTTCTCAGCTATATCAGTTATGCTCACCTCTGGGGTAACTGCAAGACATTTTTTGATCAAGTGCAATTTGAGTTTAAGAAGTTCCCACCCACTCACTCACTGGTTGATAGGTTTTCCCCCCCAGCCCCTCCCAGATTGCTCTCCCTGTCTCTTTGCTAATATAGTCTTGAGGAGCTGTGCTGTAAGCCAACTCATGGAATGATCTGGCTTTGTAACAAAAAAAATCTTCTCTCTGTTTTTTCTGCAGATTCTCTAATAACTGTTCACTAAACAAGTGATTTTCTTTATTTCACCTACAAATAGAGCCCTCAGTGCCTGCAGCCAAATTATTCCAGTGTATTAAATTCCAGTGCAAGGAAATTGTACAGAGTAGCAACCCTCTCAGCTCTGGTTAAAATTTGCTTTAAGTCTTTCCAATTCCTTGCTTTGGAAACTGACAACATATTGTTATAAAAGCTCCTGCTTTTCCAAAAGTCATCCAAGGTAACATAGGAGCAATTGTAACACTGAATGGTTATATTGCTACCAAAACGAATAAAAAGTCTAAAATGACAGGAGTACCAATGACTACAGCTATTATTAAACATTAGAGAGGGTACATTGTGCTTTAACATTTTTTTGATCCAGTTTAGCCTAGCAATCAGCACCACATTAATCCCCTTCATATTATACATGCAACCCAAAACAGAAAGCAGACCCCTGTTGGCTCAAAGTGTCATTAAAAAAAAGCTTTTAAAACAGTTTTAAAGTAAACTGCCTTGTTCTCCCATGGTAAAAACATACCTGTAAGGAGAATTCAAGGGCATTCTCTAAGAGAGGTGGAAAGGAAAGATGTGCTGATGAGTGAAAAGGAGGGCAGAGCTCCCCTGCTTCAGTCCCTGTGCTCCCGCATACCTAGCACACCGTATTGCGCCATGCCTTTGTTTTTAATTTACTCTAATATTCTTTCCTGTTCTGGCAGCTGTTTTTTCACAGAAAATATGTTTCCTTACTAAACCCCCCAGCTATTTAAAAGCAGCCATTTCTCTTAAGGGGTATCTGTGAAGGTTACAGGGGCAAGGTGCACGGAGAGGGTGCAGTAATCTCGGGGGGACAATTAGGCAGGTATCACTGCCTGTACACCTTTGTGCTCAGCCTGTCAGCTTGGTGAGGAGAGCTGAAGCTGCATTTGCTCTGGCTTTCTCTGCTTATTTCAGGTACCTGTAGGTTTTTATTTCGACATCCCTTCCCTCTAATTTGCACTGTAGCCTGTTAGTGTGCACACTGTATGTTAAATGCAAATTAATGTATTGAAGGAATGATAATTAGGTGGTGTAGGTAGTCTGTGCAGAGAGATCATGTTTGTGTAAAAATGGAACCTGAGCAGAGTTATACAATCACCAGGAAAACGCCTGATTTGTCTAAGCATTGCCGCTTTTATCCGCTGCATGCAGTAGCAACAGGAATCAAAGCAGCTAACTTTCCATCGTCTCAGGACAAAGGTGCCTGTTTGATTCAGCTTCAAGGGCTGCATGCACAATCAGACCCCTGGAGATACTGAAAGGCAGGAACCAGAGAGATGCTTCAACAAAGTTCATAGGGAGGAAGCTGCCTGCATGGAAAGAAGAAGACTGAGAAAGGAAATAAAAAATGGAATGGGACATGAATACACTCGGAGGTCACAGAAAGGTCTAAAAAGGGAAGAAGATATTCAGAAAGACACTTAGAATGGAAATATGGTTGCTATTAAAACTAAACAGAGACATTACTTAGGTTTAATGAATCTGAATTTAATCAAGAAGGAATTGAACAAACTGTTTGATGATTGCGCATTGTAATGTAACAGCACAGTGTGAAAGCTTTGCAAAATGGTGCAAATGCTGTCCCTGCCTCCATAGGGATGGAGGTGGAGCAGGCAACCTGCACAATGGCCCAGCTCCTTTCCATGTAGGAAGGGGTCAAGTCTCTAGGGCCCTCTTTCCCTGGCAAGTGCAGATCTCAGGTGCTGGAACGGCAGGGGAGAGGAGTGCCTTGGGGCGCTGCGTACCAGCCAGATAAAAGTAAGAAGAGTCAAACCGGGAGCAGCTGGATGATTAAATCTCCTTTATTCACTGGACCACAGCTTTCTCAAATTATCTTCTGTGTATTTTCTCTGAGGTGTATGCCTCAGCTCTCCCAGCCACATGTCAAATGTCAAGTGTGATCATCCCAAATTCCGTGTAGAGAACTGTGCCTCTGTGCATGTGCTTGCACTGCACAATCCCTGCTGATCCCAGGGGTTTGGAGGAGCAGACATCCAACAGGCTGCGTGACACTCTGGCCACCCCGCTGTCACCTCTCACGCTGGAGAGTTGCCCTGAGCAAGTGCTCGGAAAGTAGGGCAATGCAAAAGTAAATACACAGCTACAGTTTTCTGGGGTCAAACCTCTCACTTTGGGGACTGCTATGTTTCCCGCTAACGATTCTGCAGCTTACTTTATTTATGCTTGCTTTAGCTGCTCCACTTTTAACAGCATGGTTCCCGGCATGCTGATATAAGGTGTTGAAAAAACATGTGCATCTATGGGATCCACACATCCTGCTTCCTGCAAGGTTGTGGAGGGGGGGGAATTGGAACACACCAGTGCGAAGGGAGAGCGATTTAAGGGCAGGGGCAACAATTCAACCATGTCAACACTGTGGATCTTCTGCTCTGCGCTCTGGGGCTGGCTGTCCAGTGCTCCATGCCAGCTGTGCTCAGCGCTGGCTGGCATGACACTGTGTTTGTGTTTGCCTTTTGGCAGAATAGTGTGTCTCAGGGAAAAACAAGAGTGTCTGAGGAGGTGTGTGCTTGCACTCTATTTCTGTGGCAGTAGCTTTTACTGATGCAAACACGAAGAGAGACTGGTGAGACTCCACAGTATGTGACACAGTGGGCATGAAATTTGAATGAAAGGAAGAAGATATAAAAGTTTAATTTACTGTCTTGATATTTGGGCAACAAATGTAAAGAAGTTAGTGGTTTTGTTGCCTATGTGGCTATACAGTCATCCTGATTTTCTGAAATTTCACTTTCACATGGCAGAAGGTACCAGCGCAGCTAAGTTACAGGTTTTGTTTTCTTTTTTTCTGAGTGAGTGAAAACAAAGGAACTGAACTCTGCTGCTTTAGGATGCAGATGTATTACTCTCATCAAATTTTACTGTCAAGTCTGGAGGTGGAGTTTATGGCAGGCCATTATTTCAGTTTTATGTCCTGGGAACTTTTGCATGGTTCTTTAGGAAGGAATGCTTTTAAAGTCACCTTATTTTGCCCCCTTTTCCATCAACAACTGTTGTTGGTAGTTGCAGTAAAAACAAATTCTGATGTGTGAAAATAACATGCTCTGTTTGCTTTTCAACATGGAGAGATTAAAGGAAATAGTGTGATAATTATTAATTTTGCTCTTTTAAGTGAATCTACACATTTTTCATCTGTCCCCATTCCTCATTTTCCTGCAAGAGACATTTTTCTTTTTATCTCATATTTTGAGGCTGGAAATCCCTGTCCTGTTCCTCCAACCAAAACATAAAATAAATGCAAGCAACATAATCTTGAATTCATATGAATACCTGAGGAAGGAAGAGATGGGTCACTCTAACATCATAGTCTTTTATGAGAGCAGTACTACAATTTGACCAAAAGGAATAACCTTTGCTTATAATTTCTTGACTCACCAAACTTTTTTTGTTGGGTATTGAAATTAAAGCTGTGAACAGAAACTACTTTATTGCTTGCATTACATTGTGTTGTGACCACTCATCAGGGAATTTAATCATCACCTTCTAATATTAGGAAAAAGAATATTTAAAGGCAGAGCATGGTGACATCAGTTCAGTGGTATTTTAAGAATCTAACTGCTTTGCCTGCTGCGGAAATTTTGTGTCTCAAATCTGTGCTTAGACCCTATTGCCATAAGTGAGAGTGAGGCTTTGGAGATAATAGAAGATTGCTCTTGGACCAAATGTGTGTTGCATGAAATAGTGAGATATTGGCAAAACAACATGAGGGAAAGTTACATGGCTGATTGTACACTTATTCTTTGATTAATTGAGGAAGCCATATGAAATACATAAATAGAAGAAGGATTTTGTGTCAGTCAGGGATTGAAATGGGCCAGTATTAATCACACTGTATTGTTGCTTCTCAGAACTTGAAACAGATGTATTCACAATTTTTAAGCACATAGGCTGCAGGAAAAATATGTTTCATTAAGTACTCTTAAATTTTCATTTTGTCCCCAGGTAATAGTGTAGAACAATGGTGATCGTGGATGTTGAAAATCAGGCTCCTGCCACTCATAAGGTTTTCAAAAACTGGTTAGATTATTGTGTTTAAATTCAAACTGAATGGATCATTTAATCTGATGCCTCCAGGAAAAAAAGAAAATGCCAAGTATGTTGTGACAAGTGAAAAAACTTTAATTTTGAGCATCTCCAGCCTGCATTTGCTTAAATCCCTGGTGCTGAATTGCCTTTTAGAGATGGTACTTTCTGAAAGTGATGAGAAGTACAAAGATAGTTGAAGGTACACAGGTGGAAAGTATATTGTAAAAGAGGAAACTAAGGATTAGCAGGAGAATTGCATTTTTACTGCTGGATGACTTTCAAGTGATTTGTGGGCAGGTTAAATAGTCTTGTGCCATATCTGTGCCAGGATCCTAAATATTTCAAATTGCTCTGCTAGTGCCGCTATTGAGGAAAGGATGCATGGTTTCTTGACAGGTCTGCATGCCTAACTTGGAATACTTTCCAGTCCATGCTGCTGGGAGATATTCAGTTTCCCCAGGGCTGGACCAATATGAGCCAGAGGGTTACTGGAGTATGAGGGGGTATTCCATCAGCTAAGGGTTTCCAGTGAACAAGGGCCTTTTCTCTGGGGTGCACCTTTTCACCAGACAGGTTTTGGGTCAGAGATGATGCTGACACCACACCTAGGCCAGCAGCTCAGTGTACTGCTGAAGTGTCTCTGCAGGAAGGTAACAGGAGAGACCCAAAGAACACCTGGAAGCATTTCAGTTGGCACAGTGCGTCTTAAATCGAAGCTGTAGATGTGAAGGGCATTTTCAAGTGGCTAAAACAGTTGCACACACCAGATCCCAATTGGGCATCTAAAGGCTGACCTGTCTAACTTAACTTCAGTCCAGTCCTTTAGGCTGAAACTCCAAACTGACCAACCCAAACTTCACATTCAAGAGCCAAAGAAGCCTTGGGTTGACTTAACATGCACAAAACAATAGCAATAAACTCCTGGAGAACTAACCAAAGTGTACAAAGGACTGCTACACCTGACATGGCTTATTTTAAATTTGTCATTATCAAATGCAAAGGTGGCAATACACCGCTTTTTTCAGTTTCTTGTAATTTGCTTGTAATTTTACCAAACTTCAGAAAGTTGGGCAAACATTTTTCATGCTTGGTGTCTGCCTTAGACTGATGGTTTGTTGATTTTGCTGGTACTTTTTTTCTGCTTTATGATATTTAAAGGAGCTTTATATACCTTTTTTCATTCTCAGGTTTTAACATTTATGTTTTTGCTTAAAGCTGAAATTCTTTTGAATTGTTACTGTTTCATGCAGAAAGAATTGAAGGAAAGCCTTTCATTGTCATAGGAAGGTTAATTGGGGTGTTCTTTGGGGCATTCATCTTGGGACAGAAATGCCCAGATGACAAAAGAAAAATGTGTTTCATCCAAGGCATCGACCTGGCAAAACAATGGCCTTTGGCTGGGCTGAGAATTCAGTGTGATTTCCCTGCTTCCTTGAAACAAAGGGAGAAAGCTCCAACTGCAATGCAGATTCCTACTCCTGTGTTAGACCCACCTCAAAGATCACATGCAACTCTGCTCATACCCTTGTGCCCATTTATCACCATGGATCTGATCACTGCCAGCAGTTGGAGTCTTTAATCTGATAAATCTGACAGGAGATGCTTATGCATACCATTAGGAAGGCAATATTCCATATGCTCTCTAATTGGTTTGAATTTATCCTATTATTTCAGCATTTAGATGTTGCTGAACGTAATTTAGATGTGTCAGGCTCATAAAGTGTAGGCTCTGGTGGGAGTTCGTTATTGAAAAAAGATACATCCAGCAAGGCTTTTTCTGGCTCCAGGCCCAAACCCTCAGCATTTTGCTTACCTCACGTGTAGCTTTTGTCCGCTAGCTATACTCCTACACCCATGCTGAAGTAATCTCTGACTTTTTTTATCGCTTCCTCTTCAGTATAATTTTTTTTTTCCATCTCAAAGAGTGTGTGTACAATTTGTTGATTTAAGAGAGCGATAGCTCATTCAGAATGTGGAGTTGACGTAACCAGGGTAAACAAAACACTCCTTTGTGAGGATGCTGGAAGATGTGAGCACCATCCTCCATGTCAGTGACTGCCTGGCTAATGCAATGAAACCTGACAGTCAATATCTTCTAACCTGGGTGTTGTGGCCAGTGCTACCATCCAGTTATTGAAACTGATGAAAGATGAGCTTATTCTTCCCCTTATGGGAATGCAGGGTCAGTGGACATGGCAAATACTGAGAGCTTTCCTTCTTTTTTTAATCCCATTTGATCTCTAATGGGGCAGTTTGGAAGGCAGTATGAAGGAGTGGGGAAGCATGTTTTTTTGACCTATTTCTATAACTGTAACTGTTCTGCCTCCAGAACATATGCACTCACATGGCATGGTGGGTAATGAGTGACTGAAACCTCAAGGAATTTAATTTTCATCATTCATCTCTGTAAGAAAAGTTTTTTGTAGTTGTTTAGCAAATATTAGTAAGCAGAATTTAAACCACTGCTGCACTTCAAGGGGCAAAAATCTTTATACTGACCTTTATAGCTTTCTCCTTTCATAAGGTACAGGCATTCTGTAATGGTTTGTGGTCCTGCTTTGATGGCAACCTTAGTCTCTCAAAGAGGAACCATTTTCCCTGATTCCAACAGCTTTGTGCAGCTTCTTTATGACATCATCACAAAACAGGAAGGCCAACAATGCCTTTTAAGGACAAATAAATAAGGAAAGGCTCATGGGTGGGGTATGAGTTTTATTAGACTTGCACCAAAATAAAAAAAAAATAGGCAAGCTCATGCCTGACAGCTTGTCTTGCTTCTGTTGACCATCTGATTCGATGAGAAGATGCCTACAAGAGATGTGTTGTAGACACCTAAAAAACAGTGACCTCGCAGGCACGCATGAATTAGGATGAACAGGACTTGCGAGCATGTTTTGGGCCTCACACCTCATACACTTTTCTCACATTTTTCATTGAGTTAGAGTTGTGATGTGGGGAGAAAAGAACTCTCTCTGGATGTTGAGAGGCAATGTATAACATAATTTCTGCCTTAACACGTACTGTCTTGGTGTCACACTCACAAAGCAAGCCACCAATATTACACTTGCTCTAACTCTTCCTGAATATGCACTTTGGAGATAGCCCTGAATTTCCTTCTTTGATCTTGGTGAAGCCCTAATTCAAATACACTAGGCTGAATTTCTTGAGGATGAGGCAGGTGGTCATGTTCTCCATCCTCCAATATGTGTGCCTGCAGCAGTTATAAAAGCATATGGAGTATGAAAATCCTTCTTCTCTGGGCAAGGTGGGGTTAGCAATTAGAGAGACTAGGTGCAAAACAGCCTTCTTAGAATTAACATAGTATATTTTCATTTATCTAGAGTTAGGAAGCAAGCATATATATTATGAAGTTATAATAATAAAATTCTTTCTATATATTTTTTCTTATCCTGAAAGGTTTGGAGTAATATATAGCCTGCTTACCTACATCTCTGGGATGAATTAAGTAGAATTCCTTGCTGAAACTTCTTTTCCTCTCTTTTTGCCATCTCTTACAGCATGACTCACTGCTGTCAATTGACATTCTTGTTGGTAACTTACTCTCTTCTCTGGCTTGAAGCTCTATAACTGTTAAATAACTTCTCATACTGTGCTTAATAATAGAAAACCATTTTCATATCTAGGTAGACAGATTTGTCCAAACTGGTGGCCCAGACATATCCTTTGAAGATGAAAAGCTGTTCACCTGGGTTGTGTTATCCTTGCTTTTTTATTCTAATTTGTCATTTATTTTCAGAGAATTTAACTACTCCTGTCCTTTGGTTTAACTCTGGCAACAGAGGTGGGACAATATCACTAGCATAAACACGATAAAATTTTCCACACTAAGTTACTGCACTTCTTCCAGTGTGAGGAGATTATTTTCTGTCAGTCTACAGTTTCCTGGAGACTTTCTACCAGTCTCCAGGATATATAAATGTCTTTCCTTTATATAGAATCATGGAGTCATCCATATTCACCTCTAAACTATATCCCCAAGTGCCACATCTATGCATTTTTTGAGTACTTCCACTGATGGTGATTCTACCACTTTCCTAGGAAGCCCGTTCCAATGCTTAGCAATCCTTTAAGTGAAGAAATTTTTGCTAATGTCTAATCTAAACCTCCTCTGATGCAACTCGAAGCCATTTCCTCTTGTTCTGCGACTTGTTATCTGAGAGATGAGACTGGCTCTTACCTTGCTACAACCTTCTTTTAGGTATAAGGTTCTCCCTGAACCTTCTTTTCTCCACTCCCTCCGTCACTCCTCCTAAGACTTGTGCTCCAGACCCTTCACCAGCTTTGTTGCCCATCTCTGGATGTGCTCCAGCACCTTAACGTCTTTCTTGTAGGGAGGGGCTCATACTGAACACAGCTTCACCAGTGCTAAATGCAGTGGGACGATCCCTGCCGTAGCACCTCTTGCCACTATTTCTGATACAAGCCAGGATGCCATTGGGCTTCTTGTCCACCTGGGGAATGTAACTAAAAACATCATATGATCTCCATTTGAAAATAACTCTTGTTTCATGTCCTATTGTTGTATCATCTTTTTGCCTTTGAACAATTTAACCTGCCTTATGCAAACTACTTTTCTTTCAATGTATTAGAATGAAGTGCATCGCTTTTGAAATTCGTATCACAGAACATCATCACCATTGCCATTTGAACACTGTATTTCTAAAGGGGTTTCTTTCTTGTAGTTCACTTGGACTTATAATCAGGTGAGGTTTGTTATTATTATTTTTACTTCTAAGAGATGGATGCATTGAACAATGCACAGAGGTCATCAACCTGATAAGTAATGTCACAAATCACAAGGAGATAGATGCTGGAAAAATTCTTAATTTCTTCCTGGATAAAAATTCATCCTTCTAGTGGCCTCTCTATGTGAGTATATTGCAAGTAGGACATGCACTAAAAAAAACCTGGTCCTGATGCATGGGAAGTGAGTAATAATAATGGCTGATTTGTAAATAGTTATATATAGCAGAATTTGAAAATCTGTTTGCCTGTGGGATATGCTGACTGCTGAAGAATGAAAGGAGTTTTTCCTTGGCCAAGGGGCATCGTCTGTGCTGCAGTCAGTGTGAGCTGAGTTTGACCCAAGGAAATGGATGGAAAAACGGACAACTTCTCTCAGTAGCAACAGGTTCATCCTAATAGTCCAGGCTCAGCAAGGAATTCAGAAGTCACTAAAATAATTAGTGGCTTTAAATGGGAGAAAAGGACATTAGGATTTACAAGGAACCACAATGTATTTTTCAGTTTAAATTAATCACTGCTATTGTTTAAATGTCTCAGTGACATTAGGGAAAAAGATGAACTTTGTCTTTGGAATTTTAATAGCAATTACAAATCTCCATAATAGCTATAAACAGAGTGCACTATCTTGTCAATCAAACTGACTAATGAGATCAGCAAAAGAGTGGATAGCCAGAGAACAATACCCACTTGACTGACAGGTGCCTAAAACTCTTTTGAGTATACAGGTAGCACAAAGAAAAATTATATTATTTTCTAATTCTTTAGGGCAAGGATAGTGGGTGATTGGGGGTTTTTATTCACAGTAGGATGATGCAAATGAAGTTCATCTGAAAGAGTGAAAGGTGAGGGAGTTTTTCCTAAAGGCCTCTAGGCAGTTTGATCTCTTACATATTCCAAGGATGTGTTTTTGCAAATTTAATCCAGATTCACCTTTGGCAGAAGGGACAGCCTCCTAAAGAGCACTTTCTTTCCCCATCAGCTTTTACCTGTGAGGTTCAATGGCAGTAAGGTTTGTTGGAGCATACGTACAGACGTGAAAAACAAAGGACCACCTAATCTTTTTTAGTGTGCTGGCATTCCCAACACACTACGTGTGTGGCAAAATGCTTTTTCTAAATGTCATGAAATGGCTGTCGGAGCTCTGAGGTCCCATAAGTGGCTGCAAAGGTCTCAGGCAATGCTGTGTATTGCAGTGCTTGTGTCTGTTTTCAGTTACACTGTTAAACACATTTAACCTTGCAATGTAGCACAGGAGAGAATTTAACCCAAATGGATGTATTCAGGCAGCTTTATCTTTGAATAGTTTTAAATAAAAAATGAGGCTATAAGTATTTTGATTTTGCTTGGTCCCAAAGCAAATAATTTGTACAATTACTACTATCACAGCATTTCCACAACCAGCTTAAGTTAGGTAGGGGCTGATTGAAGTTTTTCTCAAGATTACTCCAATTTCCTAAACCCCAAAACCTACAAAAGCTGGCAAATCTGCTATGACCTCTAGGCTTGTAACAGACTGATTCTGCAGTGTTTGAAGGGTTTAGCAATATGACATACATAGGAAAAATCTAGAACACTTGAGCCATGTGGTTCCAATCAAATACCGTGTTTTTTAATGCAGCCAGCTGAAAGACCACAAAGATAGGAACAAACACATGCAGACCATATGTACTGAATCAAATCTGTGAAATGCATACCTCTGACTGTGAGAAAAGAGATACACATGAAGCACAGCATAACACCATATGCAGAACGATTGGATTTAATAATGGTTTGGGTGGTCTGTGATAGTGCCTCTCATATTGTGTACATGCTAGCAACACATCTTTCCACCCCAAATATTCAGTCTATGTATAAAACATGTGTATAGTCCTTTAACTGCAGAGAATTGGAGTCATGAACAGGCCTGTGGAGGTGATACTCTCTTTATTATATAGCATCTGTGAAATTGGTCCTGTTTCCAATGCCAGGTTAAAAAGTGCAACTCAAATTTCAGTGTATTCCTATCTACAAAAGGAGCACCAAAAATGCAAGTAGAGTAGAAAACAAGATGACACCGAAGGTGATTTTTCAGGGGTACAGATTATCAAGAAATGCAACAGACTCTTCATACTTTAGAAAAAGTTTATTCAAAGTTACAGTCCTTTATTTTTTCGTGCTATAACCATGAAGCATTGGGCTTGATTTCAGGAATTACAAGGTGAAAATCAATGTGATGCAGGAGGTCATAGAAGCAGCTCTCAGTAGTCCCATCTAGCCCTAAAATCTCTGGGCTCCAGGATTTTCCACAGCTGTAGTGTGTGCAAACAGATGTCATATTATTGATATTGCTTCCTTCATTCCTTTCTGCTGCTCAAGAATAAACACCTCCCTCACTGAGGATTTCTCAAGGCAACTGAATATGACTTTATTTTGTGAATAATTTCAGATGTGACAGCTACTGTTCGATTCCCATTGGGAAGCTGCAGCCGCCCCCATTCTGCCTGAACAGAGGGCAGAGGGTTCAGCTCAGGGGCTTGCAAGATATCAGCCTGGTGCCTGACTAGATTGGTCTCTTCGTGGGAGCAGAATATGGAATTTCACAGAGGGGGAGGAAAAATGTGTCTTGGGGAAGTTGTTTCATAGCATATCTTGGTCTCCTGGGAAGTGTGGGTTGGGAAGTGAACATTAGTCCCGCGGCATATGAATTTATAGCCTGTCAAAGATAAAAGAAAGATGCAATATATAACAGCGTTAAGCTCGCTAATTATACATCAGTGTGATTACTGAATCTCTCTCCAAGCAGCCTCTGACACGTGTGTCCATGTGTTACTGTGCAGGTGCTCCCTCCAGTCTGTGCCCTGCTGTGTGGCAGCAAACACGGACTTGCTGTCCTCGGGTCGCTCTTTTGCGTTGCACACTTTTCACCCGGGGACACCGAAGGATGTAATATGGCGCACGACTTTGGAACATTATCCTGCAAGAGCCGCAATATAAAGCATGCAGCGAGCGTGAAGTTAATTACCTTACTAGGGCTTACACTAGACTTAATACTGGCAAGCTAAACTAGGCCAAGGTGAGCTACGGATGTGATCACAAAGGGATCACAACTGCTGTTTTACTCAGCAGTAAAACTAATAAGAGTCAAACCGCTGACACGACTGTCAGTATCCTATTTTCCGAATCACACAGGAGGAGGAGGAGGAGGAAGAAATAGAGAATGAGATGGCTATAAATGGGCTGATGAATTAAATATGGTCCTGGACTGAAATGAAGGTTTTCCTTTTCTGCAGGTGTAGTTCTTGTTAACAATTTGCTGTTTCAAAACTGTCAGGGTTTTGATGAAGGAGTGCATACATGTTAAGCAGATTTCCAGAGAGTGTTTACTGTACTGAGGAAAACTTACGGTTTTGTTACCAGGTCTGAGGTCACTTGGAGAACTGAGAAGTGGAGAATTATGGAGGATTGTTTGGAATGATTCAATTTCCTGTCTTCTACAAAAACTATTAAACATGTATGTGTGCATATATATATGTGTGTGTGTCTGTATGCATATATATATATATTTATATAGATTTCCCTTGTGTGCAAGCTCTTACATTTCTGAATTGCAGTTCCAAATGATACAACAGTATTTTTGGAAATAAGTGTTTTCCCTCAAGCTAGAGTTTCCAGTTCTTCCCCAGCTCTAGATTTGCAGGATGTCTGTGGGTGAAAGTGAGAACTAGGAGTTGAGGGAAGAGTTTCTGAGAAGTAGGTTATCTAGGGAGGACCATATTGGACTAACTGAGGTGTGGACAAATACTTCAGCAATAAGGATATTTTTGCACGGTGATGCAAGATGCCTGTAAACTCAATGAAATCTTAACTAAATGAAGCCTTTTCTCTGAAGGGACAAAATGTTCCTCTTCACTCCTCCCACTCTGTTAAGCAAAACAGTTCAGCTCCTCCTTCAAACAATGGATTCAGGTTGCTGTCTTTCATGTGTTCACCCACCAGTTAGGAACAGTTTCACCACCACACAGAATTCTCACTCTCTTCAATGATATGAGGTTATGTCCTGGCACTGTGCTGTTGCTTTGTTTCCTGCATGAATATCACTTATTAAGGCATAAATATACAACTGTTGACAGAATAATAACCATAATAACTGCTATTGTGAGCTGATTCCTAGAGAACTCTTTGGTTTCTGCATGTCAGGAAAGGAGGATGAATAGTCACCTTTTTACTTACAGTGCACAACAACTCGTTAAGTTGCAAAAAGAAATATGATGCAGTCCTTCAAAATTAAATGCTCACTTGGATTACTCTATCATAGAATTAGGTAATGCTTAGATATGGCACACATGGAATGGAAAATAATTACATTATTGTTGGGAAATGCTTAGTTTTTAGTTAGTACCTATATATAAATTAAAGCTAATGCAGCATATTCTTAAAGCGTAGTCTGAACATTGCTCCTACCCTGTGAATAGTTCTATGTGATCACTGGAAAAATCACTACATCCTTTTTCTTAAGCTTTGTGAACAGAGGCAATATCTGTAGTTTTTGCTCCAGGATGCCCCATCCTTGGAAATGTTCAAAACCAGGCTGAATGAAGTTTCAAGTAACCTGGTCTGCTGAAAGGTGTCCCTACCCAGGGTAGGGGAGTGGGAAGTGGATGACCTTTAAGGCCCCTTCCAATACAAGCCATTCTATGAATGATTCCATGGTTAATTCCATGAAATGCTAGTGTCTGCTTAGACTGCACTGAGTCTAGTGATGTGCAGAGGAAAACTGCTCACAACATCAACACTCAGTACTGAGGTCCCCTACATTACATGAAAAATCTTAATGCTGGTTAGTTTAGCAGTCATAAACTTAATGAAATTTACTTTGCCAAACTTATGTTGAAAGCATTTTTTTAAAATGAAAAATATGTTTCTGGTCATCTGGGCCCATTATTAATTATGCGGATTTGGAAACGTGTTCATTGTACAACATTTGATAATGCGGCTCTTCTTATATTTCTATATAATACTGCAAACTAATACAGTTGTAGTAGTTTTTCACTTGCATGGCTGTTGACCAAGGAGAGCTGCCATTGCCCAGTATTTAATGACATTTAAAAATAAGGTCCTTTGAAAAGGAGAGGAGGGGAAGAGTAAGAGAAAGAAAGCCTGCTACTGTGTTAGGAGAAAATTTCCTTTGTGTCTAATGCATTTTCCCAGAACAGCGCAGGCTTACTCTGCAGTCACCAGAGCTGTGCTCATGGTTCTGAAAGATAGTCCTCTACATTTGGCATGAATCCTCTCCTCTCACACTTTTGCTTGGCAATGTTGGAATTTTTCTAACTCTATAAAACTTGAGCCAGCAATCTCTCCCCACCCCACCCCAGTTTTGTCTCTGTGCATCAAATTATCATTTTTAAAAAGGCACTGTGAAGCTTGCAAGCATTTGCTTTAGAATGCCATTATATGTGGCATTACCAAGATAGAGTTCAGTGTAAACTGAAGATTTAAAAGAAAAATTATCTCTAAGATTCATTCTGGGAAAGGAAGATACATAGTTTTGGAATTTTTTTTTTTAAAAGAAATCTAAGTCTATGCTTCTGCCTGTAAAAGAAGTATGAAGTAAATGTCTCTGTTTTTAGCCAAAACCTACTTTTTTGGTGCAAATTGCACATATGGTGTCAAAGAAATACCAACTGAATAAGTGCTGCTTTCATCAAGTTACAGGGCAAAATGAAGGGGAAGAGAAGGAGGTGCAGAAGGAGGGTTTTAGGCCATGCAAGCAGCAGAGCCAAGGGAGGTGCAAATTGTTTCAATGGAATTTATTTTTCACAGGCATAAGCATAGGCATATCCTGCTTTCAGGATTGCTATTACAGGAATCTTCCATTTTTCTGTGTAGCCATTTCTGTTGCTGTTTATTGTGCATGAATCTAGTGGTGTTTCACAAGGGAATAAGAAGATACGTTCATTTTACACAATGTAATCTCAAACTCAGTGAATGCCTTCCAAGATGACACTTCAGTTTTGCCTAAATAAGCCTAATTAGCCTTAAAAAACCCTCATAACCATAAAATTAACCATAATGAACAACTTGGTGAGTGTGACTAGATGGCTCCACACTGCATTCTGTCGGTGTCGGTAGCTTGCACCCAGAGTGCACTTTCACGAAGATGGCTTTGTCAGCAGACACTCTTGGGGGCAGGTATTTGTGCCAACACTCGTGGCTTCTTCCCTGCCAGAGTTTGAGCATGAACATTTCTTTATGCATTTCTTTAGTGCAGAAGTGTGCAGGTAGGAAGGAGGTGAGGAGAATGCAGTTGTCTGGCCAAAGAAATACCACCGCCTGTGTTTTCGGTATTCATTCAGTGTGCATTGCAAGGTTTCTCAACAGCATTTGAAAACTTACTTTATCCTTTAAGAGGAGTGAGTTTTATTTTTTGCAGTCAGCAGCAGCAGCAACTGAAGAACCTGCAGTACCAGTGTTTGTATCCCCACGGCTCAGCTCGTGTCACTGACACACAGAGAGGCATATTTCAGCCAGAAAGACAAAAGCACATGCAGAGAAGCAACCCTTTCCTGATGACACTGGCTACCTGGAAGCTGGCCGGCATATGGGGTGAGCGGGAGGTCATGTTGGCTCCCTTCAGGCTGGCTGGGGACGGCTTGGCAGGGATTAACTGGCTGCAGCTATGCTGCCACTTCTGGCCTGAGTGACAATTTGGCAGGGCACTCAGGTGCAAGAAGCAGAGCAGCAATCTGTTCCTTTCCCCAGTCCTCCTGCCCACAACAACCTTATTTCTTCTCACTTCAGGCTGGTGCTCCCTCCCTTTATTTGTGCGTGCGTGTGCATGCGCGTCTTTCCCTGTGGTAGTGGCATTTGAAAGACACCAGCGTTTGCTCCATCTGGCTCCTGTATCTGTACTCCTTCTCATGGCAGTGTGAATCCAGGATAGATTTCAACAAAAAAAATTATGGTCACCACTTTTTCCTTCTGTTTGATTCTCTGATGTGTGGGTGGCACTGGGGTCACTGTGTTAGCTCCTTGCCTTGAGACGTGCTTGCAAGGATGGGGCAACCCACTGAAAATTGATAAGAAGCCCTATGAAAATGTTCCCTGGTTAGGCTTCCAGCACCCTTCCACCTCTAGCATCCTCTCTGCCCCTGACAGGGTGTCGAACGAAAAGCTACATGGGTGCTCACTGCTGTCAGAAAATGCCAGTTTGCCAAAACCACAAGGTTTTGCAGAAGTGCAGTTCAACCCTCCATTGGCAAGGTGTTTTGAGGTGCAGAGGGCAGTGAAAGGAGCCTGGTGAGGGGGCAGACAGAGAGATTAAAGGGTGACAGACAAGAGGGGCTGGTATCCGGAGATCACATTCCTTCACCGTGCAGTAGCCAGCATGTGATTTTTTTCTGGCGTGGGAGTGTTTCCTTCAAATCCTTTGTCTTTCAGATTTTCAGTAAAATCTAGGCATATGTGCATTTGGACTAGGGGGTTGGGGGTGGGGTGGGGAGGAAGGAACAGGAAACAATTTTGTTCACAAACATTTTTGAAAGATGTCTGTTTTTTGCTTCATCACAGTAAAAAAATTCTGAAGACTTTCTGTATTTCACAATTTATTTCACATCATAGCCCTGCAAATTGTCCTATACCCTAATAGTAAATATGACCATTTACACAATAGGTATTGTGAAGAAAGATCTAGCAGTGAGCAGCTAAAACCCATGATGAATAATCAGGAAACAAACATCATCAGTCAAACTCTTGGAACTGCCCATTTTTGGAGTGCAGGTTTTTGCCATTGATATGAATGTAAGAAATTACTTTTTGGTGCCCTATTCTTCGATGAGATATTATGCTGAGATTATGTTTTCTAATCTAATTTTTATCATAGAAGAGCATTTAAATTGGCAGGTGAGGGAGAGAAATAATTTTGATTTCTTAGACTATTACATTCCCACTACTGCTTGATTTCACTCTGATCCAAGCCCTTTGTGCCACACCATTTTCAGAATTAAATTATTCAGGAATGTGTCTGGATTAGACTGTGAAACTGCATTGTGTTACTCGTTATGTAATTAATAATTGAAATTTCAGTCTTATTAATATTTTCTGACTTGCATTGCAAAGTTAAAATATAATTAACACATTTCCAATCAGTCCTGTCTTCTTATTTCATGCAAGTCATCAGAAGCATAGTGACACTTCCATTCTAATGACATATCCAGGGAAAAAATAGGCTTATACCATTCCAAAAGGACAGACTCTGTAGGTATTAAATGGCTAAGATAATTGGTGAGTGCCATTTTATAGGTTGCATTATGCAGGAGAAATGGGCATTTGAATGGGATTTGCAATCAGGCAGAGAAGACAAATACTGAGGGAAAAAACATATAACACAGAATCCTATGTATTAGAGGATAAAACCTTTTTAGGTCATCTGTCCCATCTGTGAGATTAAGATATTTCTCTGCTGCACCTCTGTTAATGCATTCCCTGCTACACCTTAGATGTTCCACTGAGAAACCTGTAATATTCTCCCAGGGAATTTATTTCACAACATAATAGACAGCTGGGCTTCTTCTAATATTCATATTACATCTTCTTCTGTTTCTTTCATTCAGTGTACTAAAGAAATGGGGAGGTATGCTCCTGTAGATGTAAATAATATTTGACATCATGGTCTTCCTGAGAAATAATTTATGTTCTTATTGAAACAGTGGACCAATAAGTAATATGATCTTGCCTTGCGCTTCTCTCTCAAATTTTGGTCTCAGTTCAGTGAACGCCTGGGGAAAAAAACCATGTGAAATAAAGAAAAAAGAAATATTATCTATATACGATAATTTCCTAAAGATATTTGGTAGGGTTTTGTTGTTGCGTACTGTTGAAGCTGGATGAAGTTTCTGGGAATAGGACTTCAGCTCTGGCTGGGTTTTGCTGTAGGTTTTCTATGCTCCTTGGGAGACATTGTTGGAATATGTAAGAAAGTTTAACATTCCCTCAAGAACAACCTTGCTTTTCTATGCCATAAGCTGAAAAGGAAGAACTGCTAATTTCAAGTGTTCTGGGCCAAGATAAAATATATTCATCATAAAAGTACAGCAGCTAGCTTCAGAAATAATTGGCAGTTAATTTGTCCCCTGCTTTTTGTCATCCCAGTGGAGTTCAGGCAGCTGAGGCCAGACCACAGGTAAGAAATTATCTGTATGGCTTGAAAATGGCCGTGGCATTCTGATGGAGGCTGTATGAGAAACCAAGCACGGATACCCTGTCCGGGACTTGCTTTTTACTAAATAAATTCCATGTAGAGTAGTTATATGTCTGCCCTTGAAATAAAATGACAGTTGACCTGAGGTGTCAGAAATACGCTTTCAAATGGCTCAGAAACGGCTTTTATTCCTGTCTCACTTCAAATACCACCTAAATGGCAAAGAAGGTCTATAACTAGACTCAGACTCCCTTTCGCAGCCTGTGTGTACATCTTCCTAGTAACTGGAGCCACCTTGTCAGATCAATATGCAATAGAAGCCTTTACCTTATTTAATAGCTCATTAAACAAGTCCCACTTTCTTTTACCAGCTCCTTAGGTGATTTCAAGAATCTCCTACATGACCTCTGCATTGGCATTCAACTGCACCTGCACGGAGGGCGTAAGGACGGACCTCCCAGCTATTTTCAGCCCAGTCTTTTAGCCTTGTTATACAGCATGCCACACACCTTGTATCTCCCCATCTTGCTTCCCATAGAGCTTTGTTCAGCAAAGTGCTTGGAAAAATCATCACACAGGTACCATACCAATAAAATGCAAAATGAACTTTGACCATTTTTAGCTTCATCAGTTATTATTCACTTTTTTAGTAAAGAAATCATCTTGTCTAACAACATGCTTCAGGTTTTTTCCAAAAATGTCATTCACCATGTCTCACCCTATTTGACATACCTGCAAAGGCTAGGAGCTAAATGAGACAAGCTAGGTTCTATAAATAAGCAAACTAAACATTGCATCTGATTACCCTTTCTTTTTCGTAGCTGGCCATTTTAGAAAACGAGGTTTGCAACAAGCATGGTCAGTTCCTTCATTTAGCCTATGGATGAGTGGACAAATGTGACAGAGTGACCTGTGTTTCTCAATTTATTTCTTCTCCTCTGATGTGTGGTAATTGGGCATTTTCAGTTACTGACCAGTTGCAGAGTAAAACTGGTGTTTTAAACTGATTGCGTGCATGCTTTTCATCTGAGCTGTGAAACAGAATGTCATCTCTTGATGTGGTTCACAGCATACTCGTTATTGTGGTTTATGTGTCTCAGCTGGTAAGCAAGGTCTCAACTACTTTCATCCGCATGCAGGCTCTTCTTCCATCTTCCACAGAAAAACTCTGATCTCTCCCAGTTGCAGGTAATATTTCTTCTTGTACTGTGCTATTTCTTTTGGAAGAGATGTATTCATATATATGTACACACATATGCATGCATCCATTCATATATAAATATATAAATTTAAATATGTGTGCATAAAAGGTAGCAAGTGAATGTGGTATATGAAAGAAACACATGCTCAGTCACATGTTGGAATACTGTATTTGCTGTGGGCACTATTCTGAGTCTCCCCTGACTAGTCTCTCACACTGCTTTTTTTTCTGTGTGTGAATAAAATCTTAGTTCTCCTGAATTTGATATGTATGTGGAAATTCGACTCTTTTACCTATAGAAGACATAATGTACAGACAGTAGCAAAGCAGGCATCCTTCCCAGGCGTTTTCGATTGGGTGTGGCACTCGAGCTGTAAGGCATTAGAATGCAAGTTTGGCATTATGGATAAAGAGTTCTGATTTCCTCCCCAGATTACTGAACTTCTTGCATTTACTTAGTCCTTAAGGAGAAAGGCAGTTTCCAAAAAAGTTAATTACTTGGTTTGGTATTGTCAGCAAAACATACTGGAGACTAAATTGATAGAGACGCCGTTAAAGATTGTAGGATGATGAGAAATGATGGCATGTTGGGCACCCATTTGGGATTAGGATGCATGATTGCCCAGAGCCCGAGAGCAGAGCTCCTACATCTGTTTGTGCAGGTAGGAATGCTGTCTGACAAGGGCACAGGATGATGTTTGCGTCACAGAATTGTTGAATACAGCTTGAACATACTTGGCAGCATCCCATGACCTTCTCTCCTACTCCAGCTTCTCCCAGATAGCAGAACTGTCTCTGGCCATAGGTTATTTTTTTCTGATGGCTCCTAAAGTTTCTGTATAGAGAATATCGATGAAGATGGTTGGAGAAAAAAAAAAAGAATAGCAAGTCCTGAATTACAGGCAGAAAGTTTCCTTCTCTACTCCTGTATGGGCCATTTCAACAGCAGCCCATAGGATTGCTTAAATCTCCTCTCAAACTGTAAAAATGTAAAGCTGATTTCCCATTGACTGGTGTATTATGCAGTCACTCACACCAGGATAAAGCAGTTGGAAAGGTGTGGCATTCTGATTTGGTCCAATTTTTATTTGATTTCTGCTGGTTTTAATGACATTATGTAAGGTTTGGGACAGTGGAGAACTGGAAACCATGTGTCTGACTATGCCCATCACTGCCTGCTGCCATGCACAGTAGGAACATTTTCAAAAGTCACTGTGTCTAACTTAGTTCACTGTGAATCAAGTTCAGCCAGCAGCAGAAGCCTCCTTCTGTTGAGGCGTTCACGTATGGGTAAGGAGGTAGGAATATTAAGAATAAACTTTGAACTTTAGAAGATTACCATTAACTATTGTACATTCTCCTAATTGCTTAGCTAGATAAAAATGTTAAAATACCAGAAATTTAAGTGAAAAATGTAGTTCTGGTGTGATTTAGTGTGCCAAGCTAACAGGAGGTGAGCAGAAGCAATAAGTTTTTTTGAGCTTCCACAGAGCTGAAATCTCTAGAGATCACAAGTAGGAGAATATCTGGTCCAATATGTGCATCTATATGGATTTTAAAAATATCTGGAGGAGGCAACCACAGTAGAAGTGAGAGCTGCAAAAGCTGGAAAGTTATCAGTGGTAGGCTTTTTTTTTTTTTGGTAGCTGTTGCTGCTCTTGTTTATTTTATTCATTTATTTAAATGTCAACAACAATAAAGCTTTATTTAGTTTGTTCCTTGATTCTTTCCTTAGCCAAAACTACTAGCAAATTTTCAACATAGGAAGCAGGGGAGCTCTTGTCTATATGCTGCTATATGTATCCTCACAATACTCGATAGAAATAGTCCAAGCAGATCAAATGACAATTTTACAAAAATAGCTGCTGCTCTCCTTAAATTCCTGTGCTAGATTCTAACACCCTTGTCATAAAGAGCTCCAGTGTAAACTCTGGGATTGTTGATGTAGCGGTCTGTAAGATTTCTCTATATGAAGAGGAAAAGGACAGAAAAATGCAGCCTTTATGCTGGCCTTATCAGCTGTAAAAACCTCACCTTATTTTGTAGAATAATGGCAGGTTAGTATCTATTATTTAAATTCCCTCTTTTTAGATCTAATCTTGTTTCCATGGTTAAATCAACCCTTTGTAGGGATTTATGAACACTCAGAAATTCCACGAAAACTGGGATTCAGAGAGTCAGGGAGGAGAACTAAAATCCTGGAAAGCCTGTGAACACATAGGCAAGTCACATAGATGGAAGGGTAATAAGTGTTTTAAAGAGGACTTCTGTCTGTGAGGGTGCCATGTGGAATAATTTTCATTAGATGCATTGGGCAATAAGTGAAGGAATGGTCTCTTTGGTTCAGCTCCAGCCCAAATCAGCAATTGTTGCTATTCTGATAGCAGCTAAGTGGTCTGTGGGAAATGACGTGGAGGTCTCAGTCGGAGCTTATGAATAGTTTTTCATTACATAAAAGCACTAATGAGCTGATCAAAGAAGGAAATGATGGAGGGAATTGTGAAGACTGAACCTCCTTTCCCCCAGCATTTTGGGGCTAAGATGTACAGGCAGAGTCAGAAGGAGTGTAGGAACTGAATGGACCAGTGCTACAGCTCCTTGTCTGGGTGACTTGGTATTTTAGCCAAGAGGGCTGACAATTTGGTACATCCCACAAACATCAAAATCATGGGATGATGAGTGATGATAGCAAACCTTGCTTCAACCCGATGGCATCTCTGGATCTGCTCTGTGCAAGTCACGGTGGTGCTGCCTTGGTCCTTGAGTCACAACTCTGCCCATGGCAAGCTGGCAGTGGGACATCAGCGGTATGGGAGTGCTGGGGAGGGGACAGGCATTCCAAACAGTGTGACTGGGCAGTAAATGCAGGGGTGGGGGAAGATGATATGAACTATGCTCCCTCTTTCCCCTCATGCTGCCAGCGAATTAACAGGGCTTTTGCTTCGGTTGAGATTTTCAGATGCATCAGTGCTGGGGTCAGCTCTGGGGGCACCCTTCTCCCAGCTCGTTACATGGCTTTGGTCTCTTTCTTTCAGCTCTTTGCATGCCTGAGAAGGGAGGAAGGCGAGGGGCGCTTTGCATTTGTGGTGCCTTGCTGTGGTGCCTCCTGGGGTGGCAGCAGCCGTGGCTGCTCCCACCTCTGCTCCCCCCATATGAAATCCTTGCAGAACTGTCTGCGTGTGGTGCCAGTTTCCCTTTCTATAGGGATTCGTTTGTGTTCCTTACATCATATGCTGGATTTAGACGACCTCCAGTGTTACCATGGCAACGGTTTCTGCTTAAGTATAGGTGAGAATGTAAGTTAATTTTAAATAAGGTGAAATGAAGGAGGGGGTGAATAAAGCTCTCAAAAGCATTTGAAGCCACACAGATCTATCTGTCTAATCAGTTTTGTAAGAAATCTTCTAAAGCTAATTTTGCATCCCTGAGGTTACATCCTCTTCATAACACAAAAGGTTTTGGGCATATTTCTTTGGACTGTCACCACTCACGGTGGTGGCAGACCTGGGAAGCCTCTGTCTCTGTCTCCCCTCCATGCTCCCCACGTACACAGTGCCAAATACTCTGCATGCGGTAGGGTCAGAAGATGAATAAGACTTAGAAACAGCACATCTAGTTGGATGCTCTGAGGCTTCACGGAGTGTGGGATTAATGCAATTTTGCTGCTGCTGCTGGGTGTTATGAGGACAGGCCAATATGCTGTCCTTTATTTTGTGGCCTGAACTCTGCCCTTAGTGGTATCCTTAAAATCTAAAGCCAATACTTAAAAATATAATGTGTGTATAAATCTCTGGTTGTATATATGTGCATTCATATTTATTGTGTTCTATCACTGGAAATTAAAAAAAACTCAATGATTTTGCCAAAATAGAAATATTATTTTAATAGCAAAATTATCTGGACAAAAATCTCCTAAATTTGTGTTTGATAAAGCACCAGTATGTGGAGTGCTGGTCTCAAAAGCATTGCAGGATTGCCCCTGTGTGCTTCCTACCAGCCCAGTTGGAGCACTATTTCTCTCTCAGCTCCATAAATGGCACTTATCACTATTGTGTGCGAGTGTCTAATCCATTAAATAAATATCAAGGTTATGGGAAGAGATCCAGAAGCCCACTTCAGCATTCACCTAGTTAGTTAGTGCACCGTGATCCACATTTTCTAAGAGCTGCCTTCTTAATATACACAATTTACAGCTTAAGAGTGAGCACCTTCAGGAAAAGCAGAGGGTGCTCGCTGCGAGCCTGTTTGTGGCAGTGGCCACACTGGGCAGTGCATTTTCTCCCGAGAGGCCTGACACCACCAGTGCGGGCTGACCCTTCTCAGATCCGAATAGCAAGAGGATGCTATTTATATTGTTGTCATAAACAGTTGCCTGGTTACTAATTTTTGTAAATCTTTTGGCAGCACCAATAGCACAAGTACCTGTGCCCAGGTGTTTGTCCCTTTCACTTACCAGGAAGCAACAGCCCCACAAGCAGAAATAACAGTGCTACTGCTCCCTGGCTTGTTCATGGCCTTGCATTTGCAAAGCAGCAAGACACAAGAGACTGAGGTAAAATTATGATCCCCATTAATAAGCTGCATAACCTTTTAAAACTTTCCTTTCTTTGCCCTGATTTTCAGAACTGCTTTTTCACTTCTTATCTCCATTTCATTTGTTTGTTTTGCCATGAGTCACTTCCCTGCTGCTGCTTAGCCCATGAAAAAAGCATCTTTTTTCTGGAGTTTGAAAGAGCAAATTTCTAACACGTAAGGTCTACAGTACTACAGAGGAGCTGGGTAATTTTATGGACCACCTGTAAAGATGTTTCCAACTTTCTGCTTTGAATCTCTTCAGTTGTTTACAGTGAACTGATTTATGGTAGCATTTGTGTTGGTCATCTTTATGCAGAAGGCTTAATTAATTAGAGTCGTGCATGCTGTCAAGCCAGACACAGTTAAAACCACAAGATAAGAAAGGAGGTGGCTGCAGATATAATGGTTATTAGATTTCTAAAACCATCTTGATTAGAGGTAATGGTCATGT
Organism: Origma solitaria; assembly: GCA_013397895.1. Classification (NCBI taxonomy): domain Eukaryota; kingdom Metazoa; phylum Chordata; class Aves; order Passeriformes; family Acanthizidae; genus Origma; species Origma solitaria. The sequence continues at coordinate 358,837 of VZRL01004691.1, read as the reverse complement.
GCATTGGGTTGCCCTGAGCATGCAGCCTGAATCTGAACTGCTGTTCTGGGGAGCAGATAGTTTATTGCATGCCCTGCAAAGAGAGAGGCTCCTCAGTATTTTGTTCATGTGGTATATGTTGTAGCACCTATTCTGCTAGCCTATTCCAGTCAGACAACTGGAATAGCAGAAATCTTAGTGGAAAGAGGTTCTTCGTATAGTTAATGTCTTATAAGACAGGACCTGAAGGAAGGAAAGTAAAGCAGTGGTGGGACAAATCAAGTAGAGGCCCCAAACACAAAGACTGAGGGGAATGAGTAGCTCTGAATGTCAAACAGAAAGCAGCAACCATGATGTTGTTTTCACGGAAATACAGAGAGCTCTGTTATGTGGCACTGACAATGTGAAAGGCATTGGTGATGCTGCCTGAAATGTGTCTTGCCTAGCAAGGACAATATGAGGATTATTTTGTATGGTGTCCAGCATGTTTTCTTCTGCTTAATGTGTGCATCCAGATGCAGGGCTAGAGCTACACTGCAACAGATATCCTCCTAATCACAGCAAGAGAAAAGAAACTCACCTAAGTGTGATGAGGGCCACCTGAAATAGGCCAATCAGACAATTCCCTAAAGGAAGAAATTTGGAGTGTTTCTTCTTTACCTGTGCTAAATATGTGGCAGGAAAGAAAGGCAACAGTGAGGAGTTTCAAAGGTGTAAATGTGGATCTCTGGTGGCATCTGCCAATTACTTCCAGTTGTTTGGCAAAGGGGGACTAAGAAAAGCATGCCTGGCTGTAGACTAAAACATGATATCCAACAGTCTACAGCTACAACAGAAAATCTGAGTCTACTGATAGCTGCTAACATCTACTGTATTTATTGCTAAACCCCCAAAAGACCCCAAGGGGTCTTTTTATTACATTCATGATTGCTTATATTTAACAGTGCTTCCAATGTTAGTCACCCTTGCCACTTCTTATACACAAAATCTAGTACTTAAGGGATATGTAAGGGCCTTAGGCAATTTCTCTTGCTGTGTTGGAATATACCTCTTTCCTAAGCAAAGGCTACATGAGATGGAAAGAAGTCCAAGTCCTTGATTTTTGCTTGCTTTTGCTGGTAAGTCATATAATAATACAACATAAACTGAAACCACATCTTTCTCTCCAAAGATGGTCATCTCAGACTACAGAAATTAGTCTGCCTATGGATTGTATTTGAGAGAGGGTAAAATTAATGGGAAAACTGAATCACCTGCTGGGTGAGCTTGACGACCTCTAACCCAGGCAAAGAATGCAGACAAGAATGGCGGTTGGAAGAAACAAAGAGCAGCAGTCCTTAAGGGTGTGGGATGAATATCTGGATTAGGAAAAAATAGGAATTATTACTGTCATTTTAAGTAATGAGTGGAGAATGGAATGGTTTCGAAATGAAAACTCCATAGAGAAAGGCTTCAGCATCATTTAGAGATATATTTTTAGTGTAGGAAGCAGTGAAAAAAACTAAAGAGGAACACCAAACCTTTCAGAAAGAGAGAGAAAAAAATACCCCAGTTTAAAGTTTGTGTTTCTAATATGGTGTCCTGCTTATGGCAAGGGAAGAGAAGACTTCTTCTGTTATGTATGTTTTGCTATTTGCTGGAAAGAGCTATTCAAAAGCACTGTCATAGTGTCAGACTATAGATAGTCTTTGGGCCACGTGGTACCTTTCCTCTGCAGTAATTTATTCCATGTGGAGGATTTTGGAAGCATACAGGAGCTTATTGAATAATTTCCACACCACCTCTTTCATTATAGTGTGAAGAGATGGAGGGCAGAGATCATATCAAATCTGTAGGAAGTGTCTGTATCTTAAAACTAGTCACAGAATATGGAGCCAAACATCTACTGAAATATTAATGAATTGGGCAAGATGTAGTTTGCCAAGAAAGTAAATCAGCAGGAGCACGTGAATCCAGGAACTGCAGCTCTCCAAAACACTGTTGTGACTCTCATGGATGTAAAGTAGAATATTGATTCAAACCAATAGATTTTGTTCAGGTAATTCTCAGGATGTAATGGTGCAGAAAAACATAAGTAAATTCTCATTTGGTGTTTGAAGCTGGACAGCATTAGTGTTTGTGCCAAATTATACCACAGAGGATTTTCACAACTGAAAGTCCACCTAGAGAAAGTGTTTTCCCAAGGAAGAGATGTGTTTAATTTTCTGATACTATTTCTTCACTTTATTCTTGTTGAGCAGTCACAAGGTCCAGCTTCATCACAGTTTTGTGCTACATAGAAGTGTGATGCCTCAAACAATCATTTTTATAGTCTCCCTACCATTGCCCAGGAACACTAATTCGTATAGTGATACTATTTTGTATCCAGAATTGGAATGTACTTTTCCCTTTAATTCTTGAACGATAATAGCCTTCTAACTGTATTATGTATTTTCTTTCCTGTGGAAGAATTTCATGTCATACCAGAGAGGCAAAACACCTTTCAGAGTGTTGGAAAAAGTAGTTTGGGAATAGTGGCTGGAGTCTACTCTACCGATGAGTTCCTGTTGCACTGGACAGAGTGCAGAGTGAATTTCTCTGAATGTTCCTGCCCTTCTTGGCTCTAAGCCCATGAGGAAATTCATGCAACTACTCCAACAATGAGATAATTTCCATGTGCTAATGCAACACTCCCTTGCACATTTTGGATGTGCTTATCAAAGAGCATGTAGCAATAATGCACATTCCTTGGGCAACTGCTGACACACTCTTAAAAGCCTGGAGTAATTGTAAGCTTCCTTTCAATATTTAAGTCAGGACCTCACCTTTCATGCTGGTGGAATTAGAAAATGTCTCTTTATGAATCAGCAGAAATTATTGACCAGGTTTAAGTGAGATTATAATTCTTTTGGACAGAGAGACAGAAGTGCTTGCCCCATTGCATGGGGTCAGAGATCCTGCCTACCTTGTTCTGTGTTGCTGAGCTGTTCTGCTCAGTGGGCTTAACAGTGACTGATCTAGACTTGCTTTACTTTCGTGGAGGAATTGAACTTCATTTTCGTCTCACTGAATTTTTCGACCTTGCATCCCCTTCGAATCAGCCTTTCCATTTACAGAGTACCGCCAGCTACGTTACTTCATGCTTTCACTCTGTTTACTTCTCTAAATCCAAGGTGCCAGGAAAAGGTTTTGACTTTTTGTGTGTTATTTCCTGGAACAGCAGAGAATGTGTGAATTACACACTTACTCCCCACGACTCACCTTTGGTTTGCAGTGGTCTGTGAGAGATAGCACTGCTGCCAGCGCCGTTCTAGCTTTCCTTTAGTGCTTGCTGCGCACTTCCTTACTCAGGCCCCTGAAGATACCTGTCTTTCCAACCTGCAGTCTTTTATTGTATCTTTTCCTTTGTCTGAGACCCTTCCTGGCTTAAAGGAATATTACCTGTATGACCTGAAAAGCAAGAAGGGAGTTGAAGAATAGTTCTCCAAATAGAGAAACCGGGAAGGCATTTATTCTCTGTCCCTGCTTGCTGACATTTGAGTCCTGCAGGACTGGGGGCAGGTGTCTTGAAGAAGCTCAAATTACTGTCTGAATGATACGGTAGGCTGGATACTAAATAAAGCTGGATCCTTATACCACTGGCACCAGTCCTGCCACTCTATCTGCAGCAACATAGCAAAGTATCTAGTGAAGCAGGTCAGCTTTCTTTTCTCTTGGCCTGTTGCCTCCTTACCAGAGACCAGAAAAGCAGGGAGGAATTTAAATACCAAAGATCTGACAATAAAATAAAACCCTGAATAAAAATGCATATGTTCTATTGAAAATTACAGCCATGAGTTGATCAAAGGCTGGCCTCAATGTGAAACCAAAATTGGTGAGCCTGGGCAAGCCTTCAGTGATTCCTTACTCCAGTGTGGTCCCAGCTGCTTTTCATATTCCACCCTGGCCCTTCCTGTCACTGTCAGCAAGGATTGCTAGGATGTCAAAAAGAAACCTACAGCACTGCAAAGCCTGCCAAACCTCAGGCGCATGGCAGTGGGGTTTACAATGTGTGACATGCTTCAGTCAAGGAACTCAGAAACGTGCAGAAAAAAAAACCCCATGCTGAAAACTGAGTTAGAGAAAATTGAAAAATGATGTGAGGATCTCTTACGCAATAACATATCTGCAGTCTCATTTTAAGAAGAGATAGATGGCAATGGTTGTTTATGAATCCAATTTTTTGGAGCTTATTTTTGTCTTTTCCCCTTTAAATTCCCAGAGGGAATGGATGCAAAAACTGGTGAGAAGCTAAAGAAATTAAATTTCAGAAGGGGAGCTGGGTAGAGAGGAGCTTGTGAACAGTGTTTTTTTCCTGGTTTTTTGGTTTTTTTTTGTGAGAGGTACTAATTGAAATAGAAGTTGAGATAAAAATTTGATTTGAAAATGGATAATCAAAACTATGCATTCCCAGAAAGCATCAAAACAACATGTCCTCAAAATCAACATGGTTCTGTTCTACATTTAGCTGTCCACAAACTGGTAATTCCTAAAAAAAAAAAATTTTAAAAAAAATTGCAGCTAGTTTTGTGATTCCATGAGATTCCCAAAGCTGTTGGGTGAATTTTCCAGCTGTCAGGTTCATGTTTGTGCTCCATCTGCATCAATATTTTGTGCTAGCATGGCACCTTGAGCACAGCGCACAACCATTTCTCCTCCCTGGTGCTCTTTCTCCCCAGTTTCCATGGGAGGTGACTAAGATAGATGGATCAGAAGGCAGCAAAGGCATGGCAACTGCCAGATCCCTGATGTGATCTGGTGTGCATCTAGACTGCAGTGTAAAAGATGTGACAGCAAGTTCCATACTTCAGTGCTTTTATTATCAGAAGCTGCAGATTTCAAATTACAGTGCTGAGCTGAACAATTACAATAATGAGGGAACATAAATTTTGGTTGTAAACGAGCGCTATAGATCATGATATGAAACTGAAGGGGAAGTGTTTTTATGCCTTTAGATGGAAGGCAGAAGAGCTGGACTGGGATGTCTTCTGGACCCAGGTGAGACCTAAGGGAAAGAAGCATCTCCAGTCCCCAGTCTCACAGAATGAAAAGCCCACACATGTCTTTGTTTTGACATCATGGGCAAATAATGTATGGGATCAGTGGGCTTAAAGTGTATAACTCAAGTTATAACTCAAGCACTGTCACTCACTGAAGACCATCCATATCAGAAATCCACACAAATATCCCTTCATTTGAGAGCGGAGGATTTTTTAATACAAGCCTAGGCTAAAGCTCAGCAGATCCTGACGTATTTATACTCCCACACAAATCTGATCTTTTTGTGTGGTCATCTGGTTTCCTTGGGCTGCTCAAGATTTATGTCACATGTATCTCCCTTCACCTTGATCTACACTAACTGGTGTGAATTAACTCCGCAATGAAGACATATCTTTGGAGTGAAAAATTGCGGTGAGGAAAGATCAAACCAGGCTACAGAAAATACTGGGAGCTAAAACTAACCATTATGTATTAATTCCAGGTGCTCCTAGGTAAAGGCTAAAGATTAAAAGAAAAAATGGCAGTTATGCCTGTAAATTCAGGAAACTGCAAGAAAGCATGGCTGAGAATGCAGCTAGAGCACGTCTGCCACCGTGCCCACCTTTTTTTTTTGTTTTAGATTCCCCCATGGGATCACCTAAGTCCATAGTCTCAAGCTTCAACTTGGTATTTTAGCTAAAAATAGCTTAGCAAATAGCTTGTAATTGATGACAAAAAAGGGAAACAGAAGTGCCAGTCATTTATTACACAAACAAAATGAAAAATTAATTGCTATATCATGTTATTTTCCCATTTAAATTTTAGATTTTAGGCATCAGAGAAGAGTTACTGACAGGAACTGGGGCAAGAGATTAGAGGTTTTCATAAATGGTAGTTACTGTGTTTCCTTTGTTAATATTGGGTGAAATCCTGATACTATGAAAGTTAATGAACTTTTGCTACTGACCTGAGTGGGACCAAAAATTCAGTTCTAAAAATATGCTACTCTTTGATTAAATTCTTTCATTGTTGTTACTGTTTCTAAATAAAGCCTGCCTATTATCACTTAGATCTATCAAATTCTGTTTTTTCTTTTTCTGTAGTCCTGGTCCTGATGTCCCATATATCAATCTGTATCATATATCTCGTTCTAAAATAAACATTTTCTTTTAATTCCATGGTTTCCAACACTCGGGCTGGTAACACCAGCTGCACATTGTACAAATTCTTGTCTTTTTAGCAGGATAGATGTTTTAGTAGGATCTTCCATGATGATTCAGCTCTACAATACAATGGATATTTCAATTAAAGTGTTGTAGCTAGGAAGCTTTGTGACCTCACTTCTGAGCTTGTCATGTCAGATTTGTTTGACAGAACCAATTTGACATCGCATTCATTCTAGGGTGCATGGGAATGCAATTATGTGTCAAACTTTCTGAAATCTTCAGGGACCTCAGGACAATCAGTTCTAGACAGGCACTATACTGTTTGTCCTCCAGATTCTTATCTAGACAGGCAAATCTAGCATTTTCTCTATTTTCTCTCTGTCAATTAAATGTAGACAAAATTTTTTATAAGCAATTTTTTATGTAGCTTACTATTCAGAGAAAATCCATTTGAAGACATTTGTCTCTGATAGTACAATCTAAAATAAAGGACACAAAAATTATTTGTTAAAAATACATTGGAAGTAATTTTTACAGCTCACACATATATCACTGAGTTATATCAGTGAATACGTTACATGTACTATTATAAGTCCATTATCCTTTTCAAAAACCAAACCTGTTGGGTGAGAGAAAGTGTCAGTATATATTTTAAGTGGAAGCTAGATGTTCATTCCACTTGTCTATTTGATAAATCACAAAACTGTGATAGAAAATCGAGTTGTTTTCTCTCCTTAAAACCCAATGGTCCCCCAGTCTCCAAAATTCCTTTAGCAACCAAGATCCTTACTTTCACACATTCTCCCAATTAACATTTCACATACTTGTTGAAAACAGATTATTAATCTTTCCCTTATGGTAATATAAATGAAATTTCTAAATATACTTATATTTCCCATTTAATACACAAATTCAAGAATTAATTATATGTTGAATAATTTTGAAACCAGGGCCTGATAATTCCTCATTTTTTTGATTGACATTTTACTGGATCTCTATACCATTATGCTACGCAAAATCTCTATATCTGAGGCTATGTTCTGCTAGACAGTACCACTCTTCACCCTCAGTAATCTTATTGTCTAAACATGTTTGCAAAGTATTTCAAGGCTAGAAAGTAGAGGCAGAGATTTCAAGCAACCTTTCTGGGCATAAGGGTTGAATCCTGATGGTTACAGTTCATATGGATAAAAACTATCATTCCCTTTGCTACAGCTGAATTCTGTACCTATTACTTTTGCAAGGGAATGTTTCACTAAGCTGGGTGGTATTTCAAGTAATTAACATACTGGAATTGCAGATTGATAATTTTTTTTTCTTTTTTTTTTCCTTTGTGATTTACTAACTTCACATTTTTGTATCAGTTTTGTCCAGAGAAAAGGGTGAAATACAGCATAGTAGAGGGATGCTGAATGATTTAGGTATCACTTGTCCAAGCCTAATTAATCTTTTGAAACTATGATGGCATTTGTAGCTCCTGTTTCCTGTGCACAGTTTCCTGTGTGCTCTTTATGCATCTGAATGTTGTAGGTGCACACTCTGTGGTGCCCTATTGGTCAAAGAACATTGAAATTGCAGGTAATAATGAGAAAATATTTGCAATCTTCAGCAATTGTAAAGACCATTACAACGTGCAGTCTTGTCTTTTGGTCAGTGAAAAAGGCAGAGAATCATATGTTATCTCAGGATATACATTGAACCATCACTGGGTTGGTTTTTTTCCCCTTCATCCTGCTCTGGTCCTTTCAAGTGCTGCACACCAACACGGATGCTCTGGTTTCAAAGGAGCTGTACTAAGCAGTAGTGAAGGAAGGCTTCACCTTATTCTCTATGCTTTCTTTCCCCTTCAATTCTTCATTTTATTTCTTCTCTCAAGTCTTTCAAGAGATGAGAAGCCTATGTCTGACAGACAGATGCCTTCTTTTCCTTTAATCTTTTTTGAAAATTCCATTTCCTGAGAAGTAAATTACAGTCACGACACTTGTTTTGCATTGCTGGTTTTGAGCTACTGAGACCCAGTGTAAGTGGTAGGAGGCCATCTTCTGCCCACGCACAATCAAAGTCAGCACAAATTCCTAAATTCAAATGTGGATTAGCATGTTCAGATCTATGCTTTCTCCCAGTGTAATCCATAAAATGTGTTGTTAGCTTCAGTAAATCTGTTAATTTTTAGAGAAAGTTGTTCTTTTCAGGGAGATGAGAATTTGGTCCTGAGTGTTTGACTGCTTCCTGTGTGTTACAGTTTACAGGGGGGCGTGTTATATCACTTCTGCTTATACCAGAACCCACATAGCTCACTGTGCCGACAAAGAAATGACTCCACCTGCCATTTGAAAGATGCTGATATTATGGACAGTTGCAAACCCACTCCGCAGTTCGGTGTGATTGGCAGTCACTGCTCGGAGGCTGCGAGAACGGGGACGCGAGAGGTCAAACGGAGCCGCGCTAGCAGAAAGCTGGCACACTCCCTCCTTGCTCAGGGCAGGAATCCCCTCCCTTCCCTGCGCTGGGAAGCGGGAAGTGCTACTGAGCAACGAACAAACAGATGGAGCATGTTCTTAACCTCCATGCTGCTCCACCAGACTCATAAAAGACATTCACCCTCCCACTAAATGAGTAAATGAGAGGTTGATTGATGACTCAGAAATTTATTTATTCAAACTTCTATTTAGCTGTAGCTACACAACAGCTTTCTGAACTTACAGAAAATCAAACAATTTAATTCCCTGTAGGTACAAACGTGCGGGATGACATCACGCATGTTGAATTATGCTTATCCCTTTAAAAAGTATTAGAAGAGCAGCTTCATGGTCAAAGTTTCCTTATTGGTGGTATCTGCAATGATTTCCCTCTGGAATGATTACTGCTTTTCTGTATTAGGGCATGCTGTGGCATGAGTTCTCCAACTTGATGCATGTGTTTTACGTGATTTCTAAATTATTTTTCTCTTTTAAGCAAGCAGAGTCACTTTATCCCAACGGCTGTGTCCAAGTAGATTTGGGGGTTGCATCTAGCCAGAAAGGAAACAGTTCTGTTCAGGTGTTTATTGGAGAAATATGTATCAACTCACAAATATGTTTTTGCCTTACATTGAGAACACTGTACTTGTATTAACTGTGACATGGACCTTGATAGATCATTTCAGTTTAGATAAAAGCTTTGCTGTAAACATTGCTGAAATACAACTGTTTGTATGTAACACATGGCTATGTCTTACATAGAATCTATAATAAACTCTTAGATGGAAAGTTGAGAGGTGTGCCTGTGTTCGTGTGTGTGCATATATGATATGCATTTCTCTTGCCAGTTATGGCTGAAGTAAGCATCAGATGGCATTTACTATTTTATTTCCTGTCATATAAATGCCTTTTTTTAGATATTTGAGAAATAGAGACAGTGGTTGCACATAATTTGTATTAACAGAGATTTCTGATACAACTCACAATAGGATCCCACATTTAAAAAAAATAAGGAAACAAAAGTACTTGTGATTTTGTAGTTCTAATATGCATTTTAATATATGCAGTTTGGAGTGGTGGATAAAAATTATTTGCAGTTTTTACAAAACAGCCCATCTGCCTGTACTTTGGAGGGCACTCCTGTTGCAGCTGTAGAAGGACCAAAAAGGTCCTTAATGCTCTGTGCATTCTCTTTTGCTCAGTGTTTTCTTTCTGGCTAGTGTGTCTGTGCATGTTGACTGCCATAATTTTGATTCGGCAGCATTATTACAGATATGTAGAAAGTTACGAATACATCTTGCTTTCATGTGCCTTGACAGGAGTGAGATTAGATGGATCACTCTCCTGCAGAGCTAAGTCTAGACCACCATATTTCTCACAGACCTCCAAAATGGGACTTTCCTCACACAGATATGACTTTGTTGCTAGTTGGTCTGTGTTAGGGTGGTCCTGCTACTCTTCTGTGCAATCCCAAAATAAATCATTGTCAGTTCTAGCAGCACCTCTGTAAATATTCTCTTCACCTATCTCTTAATGCCAGCATGTGATCTCTGTAGGAAAGGATGTCTCTATTTTCTCTTATTATCCACCCACTGGAGAAAGTCCTCTATCCCTTCCTCTGTGCTAATAATTGATTTGCTTCATTGGTCTGGACTGCAACTGCACCTTCCCACAAAAAAAAAAAAAGTCACAGGATTGAAATCTGAAATGTCTGAACATAAAAGTGTTTTGTGCAAGAGATATTAGTTCAAGATTATTTATACCCATAAGTGCAATCACATTTTCCTACAACAGGCTAGGAGAGGATTTATGGGGTAGCTCATGTCACTAGTTCTGTCATATCTGCCCAAAAGTCCTAGCACACGATACAGTGCAGGACATGAGAAATTGGTGCAGTACCTATGGATTACCTTGCAGACTGATCTCCTTGCAGCTAGATTGTTCCTGCTTAGTTCTGAACCCGTGAGAAAAAGGGGAGTCAATATCTTAGAGAGCTAATACACAGGCAACATTGGCTCATTCTTGTTTTGTAGTGCTTATAAGAACATTAGCTTCAGATTTGTTGCAGTACAGAAGTTGTGGGTAAGCAGAAGAGACTTTTTTCTCCTCAGAGGAAAGGCAAGGACAGTTCAAAAAGTGATGTGTCATTTCAGTTTGATAGAGGAAACTTGATCCTATGAGCCAACAGTTTTGTTATGGAGTTTAGTGGGATGAGGACTTCAACATGTGGGGGATCAGTGCTTGTCCAGTCATCTTACGCGTGAAAGGTGAATGAAACATTGAGAATGAGAAGAGAAATCCAAGTGCCTAAGAATCTTTGGCTTCTCCTGGCGTAAGTTAGTTGATTGCTCAACTAGGTCAATGTCTTCGTCATTCTATTACTAAGTATAGGTTGTTATTCTTTGGTTACGTGAACTAGTTGTTCTTTAATGGATTCTCACTAACAGTCGCGGCTGGAAAGCTGCCTGGTGAGAAAGGATTGGGCCTGCTGGTCGACAGCTGGCTGGACATGAGCCAGCTGTGTGCCCAAGTGGCCATGAAGGTCAATGGCATCCTGGCTCATGTCACTAATAGTGGGGCGAGCAGGACCAGGGCAGGGATTGTCCCCCTGCACTTGGCACTGTACTCTACAACTCCCTGAAGCAAGGTTGTGGTGAGGTGGGGGCTGGTCTCTTCTCCCAGGTAACATGATAAGAAACAGCCTCAAGTTGTGCCAGGGGAGCTTTATATTGGATATTAGAAAAAATGTCTTCACCGAAAGGGTTACCAAGCACTGGAACAGGCTAGCAGGGAAGCGGTTGGGTCACCACGCTTGGTGGTATTTAACAGACGTGTAGATGTGACACTTGGGGAAATGGTTTAGTGGTGGACTTGGCAGTGTTAAATTTACAGTTGGACTCGATGATCTTAGAGGTCTTTTTCAACCTAAGCAATCCTACAACTCCATGAAATCACTGTAGGCAGGCTATGCAGTAACCTTATCTCAGTCCACATATGAGTATTCAAGGCCATCCTCAGATTTCAGTAGGAATGGAATCCAGAATCTAAAAGCATCTTCATGGTTCCTCTGAACTCCTGAAGTCCTCGAATCCCATAATGAACCTTTTCATCAGGCTGATTCCCTAATAATCAGAAATTATATCCTCAACAGCTTCAGAGTGCTCAGTTCACACACCTTGCTTCTTCACTCTCCCTTTCTCTTGTTTCAAGTTTAGTTTTTTGAAGTAAGAAGGGGAAAAATGGGATAATCTTGTGTAATCTTGAATATTTCTTAAAATACATCTGAGCAGTTGTCAGCTGTTTAACTGTAGTTTCCAGGATTTTAACTTCACTTTTGCTCCTTTGAAAAATGAATTTTTGGAAATAATATGAATATGCAGATATTCTAAATCTCCATATTTTTTTATTTTAAAAAGCATTTTCCATATGGGAAATCTTTTCTGTAGCTTTGCATGTCTGCCGTATCCTGTCTTCTCTGGGTGGGTACTTTAGACTTTGAGTTAATAGCAACTGTCTAGCACAGAATATATTTGATGCCAAAGTAATATCAATGGTTTGAAGGCAAACTCCCCCACACCTCCAGATTATAGACATTTAATAATGTGCATGAAGCCTGAGCATGCTATGATGTGACCTGCCCAGATCTTCATGGAGTGTCCTCTTTTCAAGCTACACTGACTTGTACCTCCAGCTCTTTCAAGAAATGATGTCAGCCTCTAAGCACAGAGCCAAATTGGCATCAGGCTGTAGGTGCATAGCCAATCTGCTTTCCATATTGTTCTCTTGGCTTTCATACAATCATGAATAATCTGTTCAAGACAGTCTGAAAACCTCAGAGCAAGCAGGATGCACTTTGTATCCCTAAAGTCACTTTTTTTTACGTTTGCATAGGCCTCATGCCCAGGGAGGAATCTGTATATGCGAGAGGGAGAAAAGAGAGAGATCTCACAGAAAACAGTTATGTGATTTTATTTATTTATATTATACTTCTAGAAACCATGACTGAAGACTGTGATTTGTTCTCTGACATATGCATGCAATTTTTCCTGAGATGCAGGAAACAAATCTGTCAGACTTCTGATGAGCATTACAGAGAGAAAGACACCCAGGAAAATTTAATTAGACCCCAAGAAATAACCCAAACTGAAGGACATTTTCTGGTTGTCAGAAGCTAAATTCATCTTTAAAACAGGCAAAACCCCCACCCTGGTTCAGAGACTCCACTGCTCTCTGATCACCCCTGAATTGCTTTTCCTTCTATGAGTTCCTTGACCCTTCCTAGAGATTTTCTTCAAGATCCTCAGCTATGTTAGATCCATAGTACCCCCAAATGATTGAGGAAAAAAGTGACCTCTTGCTATAGTCCTAAGTGCTATAAAGAATGATTCAGGTCCAAAGAATAATTTAGAGCAGCTTCAACATGCCTAAATTACCCTGACCTCCATTAAGCATTGAGGAACTGATGCAACAATAAACGATGAATGGCTGATTCTTTCTCATTTTCTACACAGTTCACACCTCTAGAAGAAAGTATAATGCTGCTTCAGTAAGTCATAATTTGCAGATTTTTGCTTTATTGTTTTGGTTCCCCACTTCCCTTCCTCCCGGAGGTGAGTTTAATAGAGGGGGAAAACCCCAGCAGTCTGTCTTGGACAAAGTAGAATTGAAGGATGGAAAAGACAGAAGAAGGAATAAAAATTGGTAAGTAGAAAGATGTATCATGCTCCCTTATCATGGCTGAGCAATTATTGTTGCAAGCCAGGACTGATGGCCTTAGACCTCAAAGGTTTCTTATTAGGACTTGATCCAGCATTGTGATGCTTGAGAGACCTGGGCTTGGGTGAGCTCAGGAATACAGGATCTGCTCTTAGCTCTGGTAATGATTCCCAGTCTGACCTTTGACAGGTTTCTTCTCCATATAAAGCAGGGCTTTCTGGCCGGGGAATGACAGAATAAGACTCTCTTTTAAATATTTTTGTATCTTAAAATACAAGCTGTTTCAGTAGGGACAAGCTGGCATTTGATACACGTAGGTGATTCTTTCTCTACTGAATAAAGCAAGAGCTTTTCATTACTAGAGCTGAATGTACCCATTTTCTGAGTACATGAGTTATGCAACTTGCCTACTCAGAATAGTGTGGTTATGATTATTAATAATTATATGTAAATTAGTTCATTAGGCCTCTATTTTTCAAAATCTAATATATTAACGAACTAAAAATTATGTTCAATGACCCATCTACTAATTACCAAAATCAGAATTCACCCTCCATCTGCTCAGAAACATACTCAAAACTAGGCACTAAAGTCATCAAACAATAGCAGATCCAAACAATCGTGAGATATGCAGCATTATACACTGCACTGGTTTATCATGAGTAGTAGAAGACTATCAAATAAATGTTGTTAATTTGTGCCAGGAAAACTGATGAACAAAATGTTTCAGATATTGTTCTTCTCATTGCAAGTACTTTATTCATCTGTGCTACAATTGATTTGAATTTTATGTTATGTTTGCTCTGTAATATACAAATGGAAGCTATCTGAGTCCTGTATTTTCAGGATTTCACTGACAGGGCTGGAATTTAGAGATCTAGTATCTGAGAAATGGAGATAAGAGTTTTGAAACGTTTGGTATAGATATAGTGCATGGAGTAAGTCAATCCGTGCATTGCAAATATAAATGGCACCCATAATGTAGTATATCCTCAATCCTTTATTGTGTGGATTTAGAATTTAGTAGAATAGCTTTGACTATTTCCTATGCGTAAATTTACCTCAAAGTGTTAAACTTGAATTTATGAAGGCTAGGAAATAGCTTTGAAAGTGTATATGCTGTCAGATTTAGCAGTGAACATTTTAAAAAAGTTTACTAGGCAATGTGAAAGTAAGCGTTGGATCTAATTCACTGTTGTTTTGTGAAAAAACTGGGCAGTGGTTGAGGAGGAAGGAGTGAAATGCATGATAGGTCAAAGCGTATTTAGCACTGTTTTTAAAGCTGGATGCCTTTTATATGGTGTAGAGGGGGCATATGTTCTGGAGGAAAGAGCCTAAAACTAGATTTCTGGTTTGCATCACTAAAGAAAATAAATAAATTCTCTTATTTGCCCAAGAAATATTCTTATAAATGGAAATAGGAGCGTTTTCCATCTTTTCATATATGTTACTTCTTCAGACCCTTTTCAGGGATGTACACTTTCTGTGACCATTAGTGTTTATTTAGAGTAAGAAGAAGTCTGTTGTGTGTTGAATGTACCATGTAGTAGCTGCAAGCTGACTCCTCAGCAGCTTGCAGGCATTGATGGACCATCATTTTAACTTCTTGAGTCAAAATTTTGAAAGTGATTGGCATGTGTGAAATTAAATCAGCCAAGCTTACAAGCTTGTTGAATCATAGCACAAGCAACAGGAAAATTATCTACTGCAACTCTGATGTTTTCACAGCAATTAATATCTATTCATATTCCACTGAAACCAGGGAAAAGAGAGGCTTTCTTTCAAGACAGATAGAGCCTAGCTATACATTAAGATCTGAATTAGAGTCAGCTCACAGAGCAATCATTAATAAGAAAGAAATTAATGTCCTCAAAGTGTAGACACATTACCTAATTTCTTTCGCCTTGAGAATTACCTGTACTTAACCTTTGCTGATATTGTAACTTATATGATACAGAGGAGTTTACCCCGTCTGTAAACACCAGTCATTTGTGGTTGGCACTGATGTATTTCTGAACCTTAGCCATTATTTGGACCCATCAAAAATATATTGGGTGAGAAGTGAAGGAAATAAATATGATAGAAGTTGAAGACAAGAGCATGAGAGCTTCAAGTAAACATATGATTTTAATTTTTAGGTTAAACTGTCATTCATCAGTAATGAACTGACTAGTTCATTTTTTAAACTTTAAATGGGATTATTGTTACTATTTTTAATATAATTTTTGTAATACTCAAAAGGATAAATTTCCATGAACAAAAGAAAAGACAGATGATAAATACTGACGATTTTTTATAAATTATTAATTCTGCATGGCTCATGGTGTACATACATGTTTATAATGTAGGAAATGCCCAGCACATCTGTTAAAAATACTTGAAAATGTAACTTGTATCCTCATAGGTATTTCAGAAGAACATAAAAATGATTTTACATTGAAGAGTTTATTAATGAGTAAAGATTAAGAATACTTTTACCATGGTAATTTCTAGTTGTTTATTACATGAACTTGGATATGTCTAAGGCAGATGCCTTATTTCAACATGAAAACTTCAAGACAGGACCTCTCCATATACACAGAAGAGGGGAAAAAAGTAAAAATTGTTCTTTCTCTCCTGTAACGTGGTCTTTCAAAAAATTAGGTCAAGAAAAATGACATCTAAAGGCTGTTTTAATGAGAGCCAGACTAAACTAACTATTGTTTATTTTAATGAAAAATTCTTGAAATATTTGATGCTTTTGGAATTGTTCCACTGAAATCATACTCTATCTTCCAATTAGCCTTCATCACAAGGAGTTTCCTTCACTTTGACCCAGCTCTGTCTGTTAACAACATCAAACTTTAAACATAAAATGACAGGCTTAATAATGAAAGTTCAAGAAAATATCCTTTCTGAAAAAAAAAAAAAATCTCATTATTTTAAATTGAGGTGCTGCTGAAAGGAAACAAAAAATTCATCCTTGTACAGGACAGGTCTTGCTTAAATACAGGTCTCAGGTTTTAAAGATTATGTGGAATGAAATCAAAAGTGTGTGGTTCATTTGGGAAAAAAATTCCCATATGTACTTAACAGTAGGTGACTTTTTTCCTGTCCCAGTTCAATAAGCCAAGCATACTCTGATTTGCACCCAGGGCAAATCTAACCTGGTGATTTTAATGCACCTAGTTCATCTAGTGTGTCCATCCTTCGGTTTCTGGGCACCACCTGCCTATGACACACTTTGCTGTCCTCTCTGCATTACCTGGGCCAGTCACCACACAGATTTAGAGGTGATTTCATACTTACACCATTAAACTTCTGTGATTTTCCCTCCATCTTAAAATGTTCTCATGGGGCTGTTAGAAGTTAGCCAGGGAATTACTTTTCTTCTAAATTTGTGTAGGCACCTCCTTGCAGGATAAGTGAAACAGAAAACACATTTATTCTCATACAGGGGAGTTTATTTTCATTCATTCTTTTCTTATCCGTATATGAGAATATTTTATCCTACGTCTTAATTGATAGCTGACCTTTTCTCCATCTGCTCTAAACCAGGGAAGTACAGTGTTTCTCTTGTAATTACATTTCTGCCACAAGGTATTTTTCCTCTTTTAGGAGATCAAAACCATTATTGACAGCAGGATGCAGTCTTTTCAATATTTTAATAAAGAAGCCCACTGCGTTTGCCTGATGCTTTAGCCTGCCAACAGGAGTTTAATAGTCTAGTGGAGCATTAACAGCAACTGATCATTGTTCAGAACATCTAACTAGCCCTAGGTTATATCAACCTGACAGACAGGACATTAGCTGGGGGCAGCAACTCTTCATTAATTGTTTATGCAGATGACCCTCTGGTGGAAAGGTGGGCATTTTCTCATTTGCCTTGGGCAGTGTAAACCAGCCCGAAACAGCCACTGCAATTAGAGGATGTTAATGAGGAAGCAGAGAGAGAGTGGGTGGCATGGAGAGCACTGCTGCAAGCACAGCAACGCTAAGGGTTTATTCTCATTCCTGCTGCAGCCAGTGGTCAAATCCCTGTCGATTTAAAGAGGGGAAGGAGTTGTACTTCTGGCTGAGATCCAGACTGGCAGCTTCCCTTATGTCCTATAAGCTGCTGTTGGAGCATGTTAGAACGATATTCTGTCCAGACATAGTGAATGACTGTTCTTTCTCTAATTAGTCTTGCTTCAGACATTTGGGTTGATAAACATGCATGGAGAAGCTGAACGTTTCTCTGCCCTACAGTCTTTGCCCAGAGACTTGAGAACTGAGAGTACCAGCTGGTTCAAAGGTTGTGAGCTGTGCAGGCTGAAATCAGTAATGGGTGGGTTTGTTCATCTACTGGAGAGGCAGCACATACTGTTGCGCTTGAAATCCTCGAGTATCCACAGTCACAATGTCTAGACAGCCTGAAGGGTCAGCTTCAGCCTGAATGGACTGAAACATCTGTGTCCCTATCATGGAATTCCTTCAAGGAAGAGTGAGGAGGATTTCAGAAAGAAAACAGATAGACCAAGAATAAAGTCACCATAGGATCAGGATTACATCCCTGTTGGTAGAACTGAAAGCAGTGTAAAAATTGCCTTCCATGTTGTAAAAATGAATCTTTGATTGCTTTTGTTTCATTTTATCAGATCAGAAAAGCAAAGATCTACTACCTGTTCTGAGCTGTCTTTCAATAAAGGTTAACTTTTGCTCTATTAAGTAGTGTAAATCTAACAGTATTCCTTTCTGAAAGCAAAATCCAGTTTGCTTATGTCAGAGACTGTTTTGGCCCTGGAAAAGTTGATACCATTCATTCTGAGAATATGTTATCAAGAAGCAAATAACTGTGGTCAGTTTAAACTCATGGCAGGAGATATCAGGAGAATGAGAATGCTAACAAAGTATTATTTATTTTTCATGTCTAGAGTTATAAATCTTCCAAGTAGCTTCAAATTTTTTTTTCTATTACTGAAAGATTTCAGTTTATACCCATGGAAATTAAAATTTCCTAAGAAAATCATTGGCTTCTCCCTGCTGTAGTCTTGTCTCAATGCACATTGTGCTACATACAAAATGGCCACCCATGCAAGAGACTTTTGTGCCTCTGCAGATTTCCCCTGGATCTGATTTCCCTTGGATCTGTGATGATCTTCATCTGTTTATACAGCCAGTTCCTTTCCTGAATCCAAATAGGCAGTCCTGAGCACTTGTATTCCTTCAGCGTGTCACATGTCTTGGGTACCTGCAGCACCCAAATCTTCGATCTGGAGGAGGAAACTCAATTTTAGTGACATAATGGGGATTTTGCTACGGACAATTTGATTGTGTTTGGATAAACTGACTGCCGAAATCAAAACTGGGGGTTGAAGTAGCTGCTAAATGTCACCTCTAGCAAATGGTTTGCTTTTCTCAGGAGCCTTTTTATTTATGCTCTGTCTGTAGATGATGAATGCTTCCTTGGTCAGAGGGCAATCTGTCCTGGCTTGTCCCCTGACCCTGCTCTGTGCTCCCTGACATTGCCACTGGAACCCAGCTGGCATTCAGTGGAGAGCACACTGACAGGTAAAAAATTAGTGTTAAGAGAAAACATAGATAACCAGTTAGACAGGTGCTGAACACGTGTACAAAGGCTGAAACTGGAACAAGACAAATCATTTAATGGGTAAACAAGGCCTTGCTGAGGATGCAATGTGGGTAGTTCTTTTCATCCTTTAGAAAAGGACATTTTCCTGCTACAAAAGGTATCTCCCCCTTTTCCCCTCAAAAGCATCTATTTGTCTGATACATTCTATTAATTAAAAACAAACATTTGTCTTACACCTGCCTAACAAGATCAGATATCTACATTACTGAGGTGGGAATAAGACTTTCCTTTTGTTTGCTTTTTGTGATTCTGCACTGAATTTATGAAGTGGCAACTGGCCATCTTGTATTTTGAGTTACGTATTCAAAAAACAGGCTCAGAGGGAATGCAAATTCCCTGTGTATAATCCAGAAATATTGAAGTGAATTGTTCAACATGTTCAGATCATTCCCTTTGTCAGCACTCAGTTGGAAGAACAGCTAATCTTGTACAGGGTAAGCAAGGGGGGGGTGCCTAATAATTGCCAAATAACCTGTACCATCCATAAACTACTGTCAGGCAAAAGCAGTGAGGAAGCACAGGAGAATGGTGACTCAACCAAGTGTGTCTGAATCACAACGCCTCCTGGATCCGCTCTGCCAATGCCATTATAGTGCAGGGGTTTAGGGGTTTGTTTTTTCTAGCACTTTTTCAGAGCTGTGACTAAAATCACAGACTGATTTGGGTTGGAAGGGACCTTCTAGATCATTTACTTCCAAGCCACCTGCTGTGGGCAGGAGCATCTTCCCCTAGATCAGGTTGCTCAAAGCCCCATCCAGCCTTGCCTTGAACATTTCCAGGGGTTGGGACATCCACAGCTTCTCTGGCCAACCTGTTTCAGTGCCTCATCACCCTCACAATAAAGACTTTCTTCCTAATGTCTAATCTAAACCTCTCCTCTTTCAGTTTCAAGTCATTGCCACTTGTCCTATCACTGTATGTCTTTGTGAAAAGTCCCTCTCCAAATTTCTTGTGAGCCCCCTTTAGGTACTGGAAGGCTGCTCTAAGGGCCTTCTCTTCTCCAGGCTCTTCTCAACCCCAAGTGCCTCAGCCTGTTTCCATAGGAAAGGTGTTCCAGCCCCCTGATTCTCTTCATGACCCTCCTTTGGACTCACTCCAGCAGGTCCATGTCCTGCTCATGTTGGGGGCCCCAGAACTGGATGCAGTACTCCAGGTGGGGTCTCATGAGAACGGAGGGGAAGAATCCCTTCTTTTGATGCAGCCCAGGATACAATTAGCTTTCTGGGCTGTGAGCACACATTGCCAAGTCATGTCAAGCTCCTTGTCCACAAACACCCACCAGTCCTCCTTAGGGCTACTCTCCATCCATTCTCCATCCAGCCTGTGTTTGTGCTTCGGATTGACCCAACACTAACTTTAGTGCATATTTGCGTCTTAATGCTTGCTTTTATCTGCTTTACAAATGAGTGAACTGCGTAAGCAAGGTGAAGAGGTTTCTCCTTAGCATGGCAATAGTAATAGAACTGGTTTAGATATGAGTGCTTTGTATTGTAGACTGAGGGTAAGCACAGTTGACTGCTTAAATTGAACAGAAATGCAGGAATTAATACAAATAAGCATCATAAATTAGACATATCTTAATCTCTTTAAGGAAATAGTATATAAGAGACCTATTTTCTGTCACCAAAGACCTGCGGCTCTATAGAGAGCTGGGAAATGGATTTAGATCCACCAGCCCAAAATTCCAGGTAAGCTTCTGTCCCAAATGTTTGTTATTTCCTGTGTCTTGAGGAGCTTGAATGAGGCAGTGGCAAACACTTATGCACAGGGTATGAGTGGGATGTATCAGTGGTATTACTAGTCCAAACCATTCTATTCAAGAAAGTACCCAGGTAGTTATAAAAAGCAACTGGATACAAGAAGGTTACTGCATATCTTTATTCAGCTAGGACTATTGCAGAAAAGGGGGAAACTATAAATTCTGCTAGTAAAACAGTTAAATACATCTGCAAAATTCTTACATTTTCTCTGTCTGCACTGATAACAGAATACTGCACGATCATGTGTGGGTGGATAGGATGTCTTTTGTCACATGATGAGGAAAGGTGTTTTGGCCCATTGTGTTAATGTTGGCACACCCTTTGACTTTTTGCACATACCAGTCCATCATCATTTGCAGTGTACATGGACTACGCAGTGTGTGCACTTCCCCATGACTGGAACATGACTGTATGGATTTAAGAATACTAAGAGAGCATGTGTTATAGTCGCTATTCCTTCATACTTCAACTTTCAATCACAACACGTAGATATCGAAGTCTGTAATATGTCTTGAAGGCTTGGGCAGAGTTAGGGTGAAGAAGAATGTGCTTGTTCTTGTCCATGTCCTCAGTTCCCATAACCGGCAATTTTGAATAAGCTCCTCTGTTGGATGGGATAGGATGATACGATAATGCTATGATGCTGACAAACCAAGAATCTAGAACAAACTCCTGGTCTCCTAATTTCATTTAATGATGTTGTTATGAATTCTTTATGTTTCCACTGTCTGGGCTAAGGCCACAGCTTCTGCTGCTGCTTCTTATGTGGGCTTGACTTATGTGACTAAACAGGCTGTAAAGCTGGCAACTGTCAGAATAATCTTTCCATTAAACTGATGGTCCTTTTTAATGGAGTCTGTTTTCTTTTAATGGTAGATGGTATAGCAGTGCAATAGGAAGCAAATTAATTTTTCTTCTTAGTTTAATCTTCTTAGGGAAAGTGGTAATCCTCTGCTAATTTCCTCCATCAGAGCAAGCATATGTCTCAATCACATTTGTAGCTGGAGCAGAACAGCACTCAGCACTCAAATTATGCTAATAACCATTTAGATTACTTCTTCTTTGGCATTTATTCATATTGGGGATCCAGCAAGTAAGTCTTTCCACTATGTGAATTTATGTGTTTAATCCACATTATTTTCATTAATACCTCTGTAAGCTTTGGCATGCAACTGTCTGGCTCCTTGCCTTGTTGTCAGGTAAATGTGAAGCAATGGTGCAGTCCTTCCAATGCATCTGAATCCTGAACCCTTACTTCTTAGTCATTCCTACTTTGACCTGGCAGAGACAGGTGTGAGAGGGACTGCCAAGTGTCACCTCAAGCAGGAAGCATATCTTATTTAAAATGTTGTGCAGGTCATGTGGTTATGGCATTCGTGTATGTCATCCAAACTGTTAAAATAATACTGAAGATGGGCTGTGCCATGCATATAAATGCGGATAGAGACCCAGAAGAAACCTTGCAAAACATGAGTTATAATTGGTGGTCTAGGGTATTGATTTCCATGTATGCTGAATACTAGTTTTGGAGCACTGTGGTCTTACACAATACAACCTTTACAATTTAATTTCTTCTGTGTCTAAATTGATAATTTATCTGTCCTGACTGTTTTCTTATTGTATTGAAGTACAGACACTCTTACAGGCATGTATATATATCTATATAAAATAAAGTATGTTAAGAGTGATTGAAGCTAAGCCAATAGGATTGTCACTCATGTTTTGATATACCTTTTCCTTTCTTGTCAACTTTCCCCTCTGAGTAATTCTTGATGGACTTATTTTGCAGCTGATAAGCACAGCTAAGTAGTAGCTGAGAGAGTGAGACTAAATAAAAATTTCTCTGCAGCATCTCTTTTACAATGCAAAAAAATAGGTATCAGTCATTTGTAATTATGTTCTTTGGGTGAAATATCTCCTTTTGCATCAAGGTGTGCGTGAATTCCTTAACTCATTTAAGATGATTATAATGAGCAGTTTTCATAATCCAGATATTTTATTTCCTAAAAATTGATGGATATTGAAAAACCTGATCAGAGTGATTTATGCCACTGTGTACAAGTTAGAAAAGGATAAGTGGAATTTTTCTTACCTCTGTTTACTCTTTATTAACTTTTTTTTTTTTTTAGCTAGAATCAACAATTTGAAATCTTAATTGAATTGTTGGCTTTTTTTACATGCTTAAATTTGAAGTTAATTAAAACAGCTTAAAATATTTGGGTGCTATTCTACTAATAATTATTGTTTAGCCTTCTGTTTGCCACATAATATTCAAATTTGCCACATAATATTCAAATTCACTACATAATATTCAAATTCAAATCTTCAGGAACATTAGGAAGTATCTTCTTAATTATGCTATGAAGAAAGAATTTTATATACTTTATTGTTAGTGTTGTTAGCTGTGTTATGTATTTCCTACCACTGGAGAAAACCTTCTTCTAAGACCCAAGATCAACAAAACACTTTAGCAGCTGCTTATGAGATGAAAACCTATCCCAAGGCAATTTTTTATATACCGCTTTTAATCATTGGAATTCTCATTTACTGTTTTATTTAGGGTGCTTGAGAATGAAGGAAACGGAGAAAATTTTGTGACAATGTTGTTTGAAAATGGAAAAAACCCTGAGGAGAAGCACAACAAGAGTTTTCTGTTTCATTCCAGTACTGTTTTCCAGTACAGGTTTTAGATAAATGGATGTTGAAATACAGAGATAATTTACTCTACCAGTTACCCTGTTCATTTTATTATTTTTTCCAAATATGCCATTGAGCCAAACCACTAATAGTTTCATCAATGATGTTCTCTGTCTCCCAGTCACTAACCTAATGGTTCAAATATTTGTTTTTACAATAGAAGAATTTGGATGAGGGATGCACTGTAAGGACAGATTTATGTTGCTTTGATATAGATTCTGAATGTAGATATTCAGCAAAAATCATCTTTCTCTCTTGCATAGCACACAAGGAATCACCTTCTTGCATTCTCATGTGTTAACAAATCATACCCATTATTTTCATTAATGTCATTATCAAGGTAGTGAAGGTTCTAATGGAAGGGATAGTGACAATTGACCCTGGTTCTGAAGAATTTTTAAGATGTACTGGCAAGAAGTGGGTAAGGAAGAAAATTAAAGAAATGGCTTGTCTAAAATCAGTGGTAAATGGCAGAATTCAGGTGCCTGGCTCACATATAGCATCTTCTCAGAGCACCATTTATTTTAGACAGATATATATTTGCATCTGCATACACTCTCAATCTTTGCTAATGTGCAACCCTGTTCTTACAAATTGTTCTCTTTCTGAATATTATAAGAATGATCACATCCTTAAGAGGATGAGTGAAATACCCAACGATCTGTTAGGGGGTGACAATTAAAGTTTTAATGCTGTAACAGCTGTTGTCTGCTTGTAAATGATTTCTCCTAATTTTGGGATTTTCTCTTAGCACATAAATTGCTTTGTTAATAAACGTGAAAGTCCCTGAGGAATTCTGTGCATTAAACTTTAATAATTGAAGAGTGCAGAGGAATAGCTAAAACAAAAATGACTGCATTATGGAACAACTTTTAATATGTGCCAAATCTACTAACGATCATAAACTCCTATGATATAGCATCTATTTGAGTTTTGTGTTTTTCCCCTTTTTTTCCCTCCTTCTTCTTCTTTTTCCTTTTTTTTTCTTTTTCTCCCCCCCCCCCCCCCTTTTTTTCTTCTTTTTTTCTTTTTCTTTTTTTCCCCCCCATTCTTCTGGAGTGATCAGATCTCATGTCCCTCAAACAAGTTAGCCAGGATAGGTCATCTGGAAAATTAAAATTCCCCTTAAAAACTCTTTTTGTCTGATAAGATATTCTGTTACCTTTTGGTACAGGTCTGCTAATTTTGGCAAAACTAAAACTATTTACATCATCTGAAATCTTGGCCTACTCTATCATATACTCTTCTGCTGGTGTTGTTAGCTGTTTCCTTTCAAGTCTTCTTTTCCCATTTCCTTGAAATCCTCACATCAAGTCAAATTTGACACAGTGCTGGAAAATGTAGCCTAGGCAAGTGAGTAGTCTGTTGATGATATGAAATATCCAACAATCAGGTTACTGTGGGTAAAAAATTTCCATATTGCAAGCTACATATAAGAAAGATTAAAAGGCCAAAATTTACCAATGATTCAGATGAATAACTTTTTTTAAAAGTGTTTCTGAAAGTAGACATGTTATCAACTTCAGTATTTGCAGGGACTATAGAGGTATGTGATGATCCTAATGATAATTATAATAACAGTAATAGCAATAATAATAATAATAATAATTTAAAATATATACTACTCTATGTAACATAGCCCAAAAAATCAGCAAAACTAATTAGGTATTAAAAGAAGTAATGTAACCAGATGAGATAAACAAAATCCTGTGTATTCCAGGTTAATGTTATCTATAGGAGTTTTGCAGGGCTGATCACTGTATTAGCAGGCATCAGCTTCACCTGATAATATTGCTGCTCACTTTGGGTTGTGCTAGCAAGGCTGGCCACAATATCTTTTATCCTCACAAATTTGTTCACCTTGTATTTCTGAGAAGTTAGCAGCACTAGCTGTTGCCCTACATCATGCACCCCTGAGTGCTGCGGGGGGAGCTCAGTATATTGTGTGTTCAGCAGTGGCTCCAGTGTGTTTTTAATTTAGCCGAGTCGAACTGATGCATATCTTTTCCACTACGGCACTCATTTGTATACTGCATCCTCCCTGTCTCTATGCTAGTCACATCCATTATGCATATTGTACATGCTGTCAAATCACTGCCAGGCCCAGGGGTAACCTCCCTCAGACTCACTCGCAGGTTTTAAACTGTCCACAGCTGCACAAGAGCGGTTTCTCTGTCAGGATCAGTGCCTGAGTGTATCTGCACCCATAGCCCCTGACAGCTTTGCCCCTAGCTGGGCACTTGTGAGGAGAAGCAGTCTGGGCTTCTCAAGAAAGCCTGGGCCATCAGCGCTTCCCCCTTCTGCTCCTTCAGCAGGAAGCACCTACACAGATCGGCAGCTGCATTGCCCAGAGTGATTGTGCTGAGGTGGGCTGGAGCCACACGCTTCTCTCTTGGTACACTGGCAGAGGTCATCCAGAGCAGAGGCTTTGCATGATAACACACTGGAAACGTCAGCCCTTCAGAAACAGTGTTTTTTCGCTTTGGGAAATTCGGTTGTGTGCCAGGTTTCCAATTTTGCATCAGAAGCACATGTTTAGGAGAATACTTTCTTGTGGGGGCTATGAGAGGAAAAAGAGGTGTCCCTTACCTTGCAATACCTTGCAAACATAGAGCAGCCCAAACTGAGCAGACTTTCATAATTTCTTAGCATGATATAAAAGATATTTTTTTTGGCTCATCTCTTCAGCTTGAGTACCAATACTCCTTTCTTTTTCAAATCGTATTTAATTGCACACTTCAAAAGCTTTTACTTTGAAAAAATAATAACTTCACTGGTTTTGAAATAACATAACTTTATGACGTAGGATTCATTTGACTTCTTTTTTCATAGTTAGAACAAAAACAACCAGCACAACATCATAATTATGTCTTAATTTTTCTAATAACTTTCACTTTCATTTTTGTTTTTAATCTTGATTTCTTTCTCTATGCTGAAGAATAGAAGACAATCTAAACAATGAATTAGTTCATTACTCTAAGCTCCTTGTTCTCTTTCTTGTTCTTTCCATCCCTTCTTTTCAGATCATTAGAACTATGAGATAATCACAGCAAGATTTCATTTGCTATCTCCTTCCTTTCTTCCAACTCCCCCAATTTTTATTTCTCCTCCAAATCAATTTGTTTTTTCCTCTCACTTTTATGCACACCTTCTTATCTATATTTAAGCAACTTAAGAGCAGGTAGGATAGGAAGAGGAACAAAAAGGAGCCCTATCCATTATTAGTTTCTCAGTGGGTGAATTTCTGCAGTTCTTGCTGTAGCCTGTTGAAATCAATAGGGCTCTATTGAAATGTTCTTTGGGATCTCCTGTCTCCACTTGAGTCATCAGTGACATCCCTGTGCTTTGCCATTCGGATCTGCTGCGCAGAAAATATGGTGGTGTGTAGTACTGAGAGCAAGAAAATCTATGTCCTCCCCCTCGGTTCATAGTTAGCAGCACTCCTTCTTCCTACCTGCTGTGGCTTTCACCCTCAACTTCCACTCCCTGGAAACTGGGAATTAAATCTGGTGATGGAGAGGGGATTATTTGCTGCCTGCAGCTTTGCAGGGCAGGCTTATTCAGATGCATCAGATTAAAACTTCTTTCCCAAGAGAGAGCAGTGGAGAATTGTTGCTGGTGCTGTGCTGGACTGAGGGGCTCAAACAGGAGCTGGAGTGAGAGAAAGTTGCTCTGAGAAGATCTACCAGTGCAAATATACCACATCAGTCATGAGTGACAGAAGAAAGACACAGGCCTACATTTGCATTGCCTTTTGCAGGCGGACATAAGCATGCTCTGCCGGCACTACAAGTGGACTACAAGCTAATAGATTTTATGTTTTGATGTACCTTTGGTGCTTGCAAGGCTGATTGTAGCTCCGTGCTTCTGTTCCATAAATATCTACAGTCAGAGACTTGGAGTTGCATGAGCAGAGCAAGCTAGTGTCTGCCTCCACCGTGGGGACCTGGCCATCATGGAGGCTTGAAGAACCTGTTCCTCAGCACAGCAGAAGACATTCCTTCCTGACTCTGTGTTTCTCTCTCCCTTCATCTTCAAGTTTACACAGCAAGTTGATTTAGAGAGCAAATTCACATTAGAAACTGCCCACTAAAAGTGGTTAGGTTGACTTCTTTTGGGAAGCAGCACCTGTGCCATCTAAAAGTGTGCATGAAAATACGGTATTGTTTTGCTAACTAGGATAATAATTAAAGATAAAAAAGCCTTATGTTTTCTTTGAGCCTGTGCTCTTTTACTGTGGCCATGGAAAATATGTCTCCAGTGTAGTAAATTGTATTTCTGTAAGCTACTTTTTATATGTAGTAGTCCCTAATGAAGCAGAAATGTCGAGTCCATTACAGTAAAAGAGAGCTTTCGCATTCATTTCAATGAAACTAGGATTTCACATGGAATTTCAGTGTAAATGAAACACAGAAGAGAATAAAAACTGTAAATTCTTCTAGGAAATGGTGAAATCTGCAAATCCTCCTCAGTATTTAAGGCAATATACTTTTTTTACCTGAGTATGATTTGTGAGATTTGACTTTACAAAGAAGCATGTTATCTTGCAGTGTTGTTGTTGGTATGCATTCATGGTCTCACGAAGCTGTCATTATACAATTAAATTTTTTTCCATCTCTTTAATTTCTTCTTTGCATCTTTTTCATATTTTCTGTTTGAGCCTGTGAGAATATTCTTTCTCTCTTTTCTTTCTCTTTCTTCTCTTTTTCCCCCCTCTTCTTTAACCTCATCCTCTCCTTATCCTTCTCTGTTCCCCTCTTGTGCTGCTCAAACATGCTCACCTATATGTTAAACCTGCTGCTATTTCCATAATCTGAACAACTGCATTAACATTAATGGTGTGCTTCTATACAGTTCTGATGTGTTCTGAGAACAGCCACACCACAAATCACACTGAGGAATGAATTTCTTAGCTGTTGGCTTATCAAATGTCGGCAAAGTCTCCAAGTCTGCAAAGTGCTGAGCATCTCCTCCCAGTTTGCTAGCATTAGCTAATCCCATTAGTGCTAAAGAAGACACACAGAATATATGAAAGCCACCCAAAACCCCCTTCCAGTTCTAATCAGGGTGATATCCAAAATTACGCTCTTAGCAACACCAGTAGATCTGTCACACTTAAATTATAATTCATCTGTAGGTGGCTTTGTTTGTTTTAAAAATAGCCTGTGAACTTCAGAGTACTCCTTGTAGGAAATTAAAATGGCAGGTGATTTTTGGACATGTTTGACTTCAGTTTAAAAGAATGTATTTAATAAGAAGATGCATGTTTTCTTCTCCACTTCTGTTTTACATTCTTCTGACATACTTCACTGGCATTCTTCTGTTTCTCAATCTGGCTCCTCAGTGAGTCGACAGCGAGCAATAAACACTGAAAGGAGGCTGTGATTACTGCTTGCACGAGTTACATCCAACCAAAGATTGATTTTAAAGTGAGAAAGAGGCTGCTAAGATGACAGATGACTACAGCTTGGCTTCTGAACTCTTTGAGTGCTTCCTAATGTTTTGTGTTAGATTTGGAAGTGAAGCAAGGCCACAGAATGGTGTTGATAGCATCATGGGGACAAGGGGTCAAGGGACTGAGGGTTTCACTTTGTGGGTGGGAAAGGAGACATATGGACATTGGAATTTCATAGCCAGATTCAAATCATGGAAGGCAAGTCTCAAGACCTGAAACTTTTGTCCCCTACTTGGGTAAATCAACGAATTGTTTTAGCAGTCTTGAAAAAAAATACTCTATTTAGAGAATTGCAGGCAATGACTGAGGATGTTTCTGGCCTTGAATCACAAAACTATGCACAATAATGCTGAAATTAAACTATTTCATCTGCATCCTGTCAAATTAAACATAAGGTAATATTTTTCATCTTTGAATCTTGACAAATTGGTATTTTTTTGGAACAAAGAATACGTAGCATAATAAATATCTTTCTAGAGTCTTAGAGCTTATTAAAATAAATGGACATCTAAACTTTGGATGGTTTCAGGCAAATTAGGTCAATATTTGTTTCTGAAATGCTGATTCTATTAGAGTGAGATTTTCTACTCAGACTTTAAGCCTAGATTTACTGTTGGAGGTCCCAGAAGATCCCAAATTAAACATGAACCAGCAAAGTGGCATTGCAAAAAACAAGAGAAATCATCTCTAGAGCTGTAATAGGAGTGTTGGAGCGTGGCCAGCAGGTTAGAGGTGATAATCCTTCCCCTCTGTTCAGCACTGGAGAGGTCACTCCTGGGCCAGTGTGTCCAGTTTTGGACTCCCCAGTACAAGAAAGAGATGGATGCACTGGAGTCCAGCAAAGGGTCACAAAGATGTTTAAGGGGCTGGACTATCTCTCCTGTGAGGAAAGACTGAGAGAGATGGGCCTGTGCAGCCCAGAGAAGAAGAAGTTCAGGGGGACCTCACAAATGTGAGTAAATACCTGAAGGGGAGGGTGCACAGAGGATGGAGCCAGGCTCTTTCCAGTGCGACCAGTGAGAGGACCAGAGGCGCTGGACACACACTGAAACACGAGCAGTTCCCTTTGAACGTGAGGATACACATTTTTACTGTGAGGGTATCTCCATCTCATATTCGAAAGCCACCTGGACTTGGTTCTGAGCCACCAAACTGTAGCTGATCCTGCTTAAGCCAGGTGTTGGACAAGGTGACCTTGAGAATTCCCTACCAACCTCAGCCATTTTGTGCTTCTGTGTGGATTTTCCATAGAGTTCAAATAATTGCATTGGACCTTTACAAGTGGGAGAAGAGTATGATCTAGTTAAGATACCCATGTTCATTTACTCAATTCTCATGCCATGTTTGTATTTGCAAGTTTTTGGAGACTGTTATCTAAAACTTTAGGCTCACAGGGGCTAAAGTAAACATTATATAGTGCTAGAAATGCTAAGTCCTCTGCCTTTCTCTCATTTTTCAATAATTTCATTATTGTTGTCTAAATTCTTCTATTACATCCTATTTACAGATGAATTGTGAGAACCTAAGGGCCTATAATGCATCTTTTTGAAAAATGCATTTTGCTGGTGGCTAGGAGGAACTTTGAAAAGTGGTCCAACACATCACACTGCACTTGCAGAAAGCTGCCAGCAGTGGAGAAGCAGCAGTCATATTTGTTGTGGCTGCCACCAATTTTGGTTCAATCTTCTGTCTGATCAGGAATGATGCTCTTGTCAAAGCCAAGGGTTGGGTGAGTATCTCCAGCAGGGAGAGGCCTGTCCTATCCTTTACTACTCACTTGCTGTGCAACTACAGACAGGTCATATGGTTTCTGCTCTGCACATGACAAATGAAGAGCTAAACCTCTCTGCCACACAGGTGAGTCATGACGATCACAGTACGAGACCCTTAGCAAAACTCAGTATTTAAATACATTCAATTTAATACTTTATCTGTATCATGGAAATGCTTGTGAACTGCAACTGTGGTCAGAGTCCCATCTGACTGAACACAATGATCAAGGGAATCAGTCCCTAGGAACTGAAATCATGAATCCCGATGCTTGGTCTTGACCCCTGGCAATACTGTATTCTGCATTGTCAAGATAAAAAAAATTGTGAGTGCTTGGATGTAGAACAATTCCCCCTGGGATGCCTCTTAATGAAAATTTCTTCATATATATAATTGAAAAGGTAAACCAAATGAACCAGCCAACCAAATCTTCAGATAAGGGGTAGAAGATACATCTTTCTCCCCTCATTTGTATGCTTGCATTGCTTCCTTGTAATGATGCCACCTGCTTCCTTTAGGTGAATAGCAGTCTTTTATTTGCAAGGTTTTTTCTTGAACATATTCCAGTTCAAAAAGAACATGTTCTTATGCTTCTGGTAAAAAAATACTCAAACCTAAGACTTTCGTGTGGGGACAATCTGTCTGTCAATATGTACCAGATGTGTTGACCATAAAGTTGATTTAGTATTCTGCACCCATATTTTCTCATGAGGCAGACTAATGAGAACGGAAAATAGATAAGGGAAATGTCAAGGAGAATTGCAGTGAAAATTTAGATTGTTTTGCAGATAGGTAAATAGAAACAGGGATAAAAAGCAAGAACTTTCATTCTGCCACAATTGCTTCCGCTGTACAATACCAGACAGTTTGAAAAATAGGATTTTGGAACTAAAAAAGCCCTTTGTTATAGAAGCCTGGCTGTCTGCATCAAATCTGTAGCTAAACATATTCTTGCAGTATGCCTGAGAGGAGAGGTAATCACAGACATGACTTGTAGCCAATAAACATTATTACCAAGTATATTCTAGTACACTTATGATGGGCATCTGTGAGAACTTGAACAGTTTTAAGGAAAATATTGTTGAAGCCAAATTCTCTCATTTTGAAATGCTAAACCTCTAGGAAGTAATGCCATCTTCAACGATGGAAAAAAGAAATGTAATAGGTTTAGGGTCCTGTATGTTGACTGATGTCCAAATTTCTTTATCAATTATCATTCAAAAGAAATCATCTACTCAGGTTGTGCTGATGAAAATATTTGTTGCCCCAAAGATACCCAATATAATTTATCCCTTTATGAGTAATCCCCTTCTTTTCTCTACTTGTTTCAAACTATTTATTTGAAAAAAAATGTTTCATGCTGTTATTATAGGAAGATGGTGTACAGCAAAGGAGAGAGACATGAGCTAGGATGCAGGAGAACCGGTGTTGATTTTAAGATCTCCCACTGTTTTGGTGACCTCAACCAAGTCAGGTGTCCTTTCTTCATCTTTTTTTCTGTTTCCAAGTGGATGATAATGATAGTGGCCTCCTTCAATAAAGTGCCTTGATAGTTACTTGCTGACGATGTGAGTTATGTGAAAATCATGCATTTCAGCAACTATGCAAGGCAGAGGGTCTGCTCCTGCTGTATTCAATCCCTACTCCCTCTGGCTTGTAAAGCTAGATAAACATAAGTGGCAGTAGCAGATAACCAGTTGCCTTCTTCATGCATAGATACATAGATAATCTCAACCAGATGGAAACAAGGAACAGATGTTCTCTAAACATATGTGCAAACAAAAAATTACAAGTGTGAATGTTCATGAGCAATGAATAAAAGAGGAGAAAGGAACAAAGTATGATTTCAGGACTCAAACAAGTATTTGTGAGGCCTGATCTGGGAATTTGCAGCTAGTTCTAGAAACAGCACATTTAAGAAAATGAAAGGATTTAGGGATATTTATTCTTTTCAACTCTGAGACATGAAGGCATTCATCTAAGTGTCCTCAGTCTTTTCTGAACACGAATATGACGGCTGACTGGATCTTGTGCCAGGACATACATCTGTTTGCATTTAGGCCTCTCTCCACATGGTTGGATTTGTAATGTAGACAAAGAATTACCTTTCCTTTATAGATTCTTTCTGTGCTTGAGCTAATTTTCTCATGATTCAGTTTCAGTCACCTTACAACAACCCAGGACTTCTGTTTTTGTCAAAGTGAGCATTAAAGTGACTTACTGAAAATTGAATTGTTCTACTACTCCTGTATTTCCCTTCCTTCAAAAGATCTGGCGATGTTTCACCTAAACTTTGTCTTACCCAAATTTTATTATTGACATTATTACATCATAATGCCATGAATTTCAGTGCAAAGCTCCAACACATTACAGAAGAAAGTTAAGTTGAAGTCAAGCCTCTAATTATAAAGATATTTTTCCACTACCTGACAGGCAACTAATTAGCAATATTACAAATACAAGATAAGTTGTTAAGCTTAGATTAAATATCTTAAATCACTACATGCTACCTCCTTTTGTCATTGAGTGGGATGAAAAAACAGCTTTGAGCTTCCCTAAGATGCAAAGAAATGATGCAAAAGAAACAATAAGTTGGGGGGTTTTTCTTATTTGTTTTGTTTGCTTTTTTTTCTGCAAGCGTAGTTATGTTTTGAGTGTTACAATGTTGATCTTGTTCAAGCTTCTGGAATTTCAGAGATATTATTGTGGGTTTTTTTCTAGAAATGTTAAAGCAAATATGAAATATGTTGTTTTTTCTCAATATATACACTTCCAAAATGTCATGAAAATATGACTTTTACTTCCTAAAAGCTTTTGGGGGTATGGGTGAGAAGACTGTTAAACTACATATAGTTCTTCAAACCTTTTCACACAATTATATTTTTCCATTTGGTTGTAGAAGTCCCAGTTTCCATGCCAAACGGGAAGATTTACAAGTGTTTTTCTTTGATGTATGCTGTTTTAAAATACATTTCACCCTTGAGGAAATACCCATATGATGAATTTTTTACACCATCAGTAGCAAATTCATCTTAGTGAAGATTATTGTCTCTGCTTAGAAATCCTCACATTTATGGATGAAAGCTGCTTCATAAGGTTAAAGACGAGTTCTCTTTTTCACACTAACTTGAGCAGAGCAAAGGTGAAAGCTGTAAAATATCTTAAAGCTCACTTGACACCTGATCAGCTCTGATTTACAAGGATGTTCATATTGCTGCTATTGAATTAATATATTTGCACTAGTCTGCTTTAATTTAGATGTGTTCCAGGGCAGTTAACTGGAAGAACTAAATAGGTGTTTAGCATTTAATAGATATGATTATCATTTTTATTTAACTTATTAGTTAAGCAAATTGTTGCCTCAGCTTCTGAAGTTTTTGGAATTTCAGAAGAGTATTCCTGTGCCAAACAAGGAAAATATTATATATTCTCTTAGGGTTTTCATGTCTGCCTGTGTGTCCATGCACACACATAGACCTTGTAACAAAAGATGGTGGCAAAATTCTTGCTGTGTAGCCTGCTGGTGAGGGTATTTAATGAGAAATATAAGCCCAGAGCAAACGAGGTGAACTCAAGTAATTTTTATGTCTGCAATACTAAGTTGTGTGCAATCAGTCTTTCTCCTCTCTGCTCAGGAGATCTGCACTGTGCCTGTGGGCCTCTACCTGACAAATGATTAGAAACAGTATGCTGCAAAAAGTTTCATTTCTGTGAATCAGTGAATCATAGAGAAAGCATTTAGCTGAAAAATTCCCAGTTTTTCTGTTTAGTCGTTCATTTTGGTGTTTTCTTCTTTTGTCTTCCATTATTTATCTCCTCTCTTTTCAGAGCATATTTTTTAAAAACTGTTGCTTTCAGAAAAATCTGTTGAAATTTTAACAACAGTGATTCTTCAGACATCTGCCACAACATCTGGACTTGGAGTCCTGAGAATAACTAGCATACTCTCTCCTGTCCTCCTCATTCATACTTAAAAATCAGAAAGGGTTCATAATGTTTTTTCTGCTGCCTCTATTAGGATGTAACATATGAGAGTCTCCATAGGAAAGGAGACATCTTAGAGAAGATTATACACAGTTCTCAAAGGTGTAAAGTGTCGTGGGCAGTCAGGGTCTGGGATATTGCATCCTGCCTCTGCCTCTTCAGCAGCACAGTTTTCTGCCCTTGCTTGGCTTCCCTCTTGCTGTCTTGTTTCAGCTGCTTTTTCCTGTCTCCACAATTGCAGCTGGCTCTTGTGCTCATATTCAGATGCTTTTTCAACACTGAATTGTCTCTGATTCCTTAAAGTGGTTTCAAGCTTCGGTTTCTCTGTGTTTTCTTCCAGCTTCTCATGCTGTGCAGCTACAGGATATGGACAGGAAGGTCCAGGTTACCAGATGTGCCCAAAGCAGATTTTGTTCCAACAGACTTTTTTTCTGGTTGAGCTGAACTAGCTATGCTTTTTTTTCCCAGCCACATCAGCTCTTCTGGCTAGGCTGGTTTTGCATGGTGTGCTTTAATGAACTCACTGAAAGCATCAGGCTGGTTCATCATATCTAATTTAGCTAACTTTGCAGTCATTACTCCACAGTAAACAGAGCCATGCTGTCCTAAACTGATGATGGCTTCTTTTCTGATCTAAACATTCAAAACTACTTGGGTAGACCAAGCAAAATCCATTTCTAAACAGCTTTATTGTTCAGATTTTGTCTTTCAAAAAAGGCACCTGATTAGCTGAAAAAATACAATTTGTAATTTCCACAGCTTTATTTCTATATCTGAAAATAATCACGAGAATTTCCAATATGCTTTCAAAATTTTTGTGGGTAAATTCAGAAGTGGACTGTGAGTTTGGTGAAGAGGCACAGAACAGCACAAACAGAGCAAACTGCATTGGTCCCAAAAACCTGAGTGTTGACCCCTCAGGTCCTGTGCATGCTCTTCTTCCTACACTATGAACTTTACACAGCCGACAAATGTCCTCAGGACATGCTTGCACACAGCTTGTGCATTACCAGCTTGTGCATCTTAACAGAGGAACACACTTTTGTGTGTGCATTTTTTGCACTAATGCACACTGGTTATATCTTGAGAAAGGTATTTGGATGCTGAGCACCTAAGCAAAAGTTTTGTCTTAGTTTTATAGACCGCCCAACTGTAGAAGCCAAAACCCATTCTGTCAACTAGCTACCTTGAAACCACCCTTAAATCACATTAAGGCAAAGCTGGTAGAAGTTTGTACTCATTTAGTGGGTAAAAGAGGCTCCAAAGTTACTGAGGTTTATAAAGGTACAAGATGTTCAAACAGTTCCGGTTTTTGTTTGTTAGTCAGGTTTTTTGTTTGTTTTTGCTTGGTTTTTTTTTTTTTTTAGAAGAACTCTAATGTTTCATCCCACACTCAACTGGAAAAACATTAGATGTTTACAAACTCCTGCCCAAGGATTTATCCTTAAGAACCTTTACTACATTCCTGAGAGAGATGTCTGAGTTAGGGATACAGTTGCTTGTTTCTGACCTTCTTAATTTTTACCCCTTCTCTTTTATTTGGAAAGCTAAAGGCAAAACAAAGGCAATCATCTTGTGCACTTAGTTAAATTATTAATGAGCAGTACCTTAGGGATTAAGCAGCCTTGTCCACCCAGTGAAGCAAGGAGCAAGTCCCAGAGAGGAGCCTTTCCACGCCCTGATTTTTATGTTTCACATGAGCAAACTGACAAGCGGCTTCTGCACTTTCGTACAAGGCTAACCCATGGGACCATGACAATGCCCATTTGACAAATTTGTTGATAAACAGTGTCACACATCCTCCATTACACATGGTAAGGGAAAAATTAGGAAGTTTTCTATGCAGATCTTTATGAAAATAAATCTTTTGAAAACATCTCAATTGTGATGCCAACAAAAACCTTTGTTAGTAGTTAGGCACTAGTGTCTTCAGGCCTCTGATTTTTCCTATGTTCATTGCTGCCTTGTGCTTTCCCCATCTGGTTGCCTGTGAATTGTTAGGCTTAATGCTGATATTGAGGGGATGGCAATGTTTTCACTGCTCTTTTTTGCATAGTTTGCAGCCATAGCAGGACACTAACCCAGAAATATGTAAGGACGTAGTTTATCCTGATACTGCAGATCTAGACAAAGACCCCCATGTATTATGACCTCCCTACTATGTTCCAGCCCTCTCCTGGATACCATCTACACAGGAATCAGTGATTTAAAGTTTTAAGATTGCAATGCTCTTTAGACACCTCACCCCCACACACCCAATAGCCCCATATCCCATATTTTTTTGAAGCCATTTGGTCTCAGCAGCTCTGTCATCCCTCAGTGGAGTTATGGTGTTTAGATTAAACACATTAACATAACATCTGCCATCAATAGCTGACACATCTTGCTGCCCTGGGTTGGATTGAAGTGTGTATGGCTGGTATTTATTGCTGAATGGATAGGAGAAGGTGACGAATGGAGAGAAAATTGTGAGCTGTCCAGATCTCAAAATCAGAGATATTTAAATCAGTAGTTCTACTATGTTCCTCTGTCTTCTAAACGCCTACAGACAACAGTAGTGAAAAGAGTATATAGAGACTTGCCATTGTTACTAAAGTTGCACTAATGCATGTATTATGAGGGTAAAGGAGCTGCCTTAACACAGCAGAAGTGTGATGAAATGCTGCTCTCTCTTGACCTCCTGTAGTTCCCTTTCCTCTGTGTTTTAAATATCTGAGGACCTTTCTGTATTGCACAGTGTTCTTTACAAAGAAGTAAGCTTTGTGTTGGGCTTTGTCAAGCCAACTGCTGGAGGCAGGTCCCCTTTTCAGACCCCACAAGGCTTGTCTTTCCCCTCCTTGGAAAGATCAGAGATGATCTGCGGTGTCTCTTTTGGGAGAAATGTCATGCCCCCCCACTCTGCCACAACTCTCTTTGGTGCTGCAGTGTGGTAGCATTGTCCTGGGGCTCAGGAGAAGGCTGGAGCCATCTCCAGCTGAACTGCCAGGGGCTGGGCCAAGCTCCTGCCTTGTGGCTCCTGTGTCTGGCAGCTGTCAGTGGTATCAGCATGTGCACCTCACGTGTGCATCCCTCAGCTGGGCATAACCGCCTCCTTCACGATCTGCCTCACCGATGCGAGCCAGCTTTCTTCAGAGTCTGCAGTCCCCATACCTAATACTCATTCCTAAGTAGTATTGGCTAGGAAAAACACGGACTCCACAGCTGACCCTTCATACACTCTTTTCATGGTCTTAAAAACAGCAGGCCAAGCCTTGCCTGTTGCTACAGTTGCTCTTTTAGCCATCTGTTCCTTTAGTGCCCTCTAACAGGAATCAATAAGTGCTAGCTATTCCTGAGAGAGAAGCAGCATGAAGACAGGGGTGAAAATGCCATTGTTTGCTAGCACAGAATTGCTCATCACTGGAACTGTAAACATGGATCGATTATTTCTCTTTTTGTTTCATGTGAGGCTACTTCAGGTTTTCTAGAAAATAGCTTGCATTTCTTTTCCTCTTGGCTGCACACAGTGTGTGCTGGTCTTTAGCATCCTTAAGAAAAACTTGCTTTTGTTTAGCTAATTGTATCTAATCTCATGAGGATATAGTCACCATGCATGTATTACCAGTTAAAAGGGATACCTGGAGAAATCCCAAATAACTTAGATATCCCATATCTGGTCCCATTTCCACTAATGTTCTTCTCATATCTTCTCAGTTTTAATGGGTTTTTTTCAGTTTTAAAAGATGTAAGTTTTCTAAAAAAAATTTTTACTGAGAAAATGCAATATATGATAACCTCTGTTGTCAAGGGGCCTTGTCCTAATGGTAAGTCCACCAGAATCAGTAGCAGTCACTAATGGATTTTAGGTTACATTTTTCTCTTGTCTAGCAAAGTCACCCTATCAGGACTAAACTTGTGCTGAAACACTCTCTCAACCTGGAGCTGCCATCGGTGACCCTACACTTTACCTGTGTTTTGGCCACTCACTCCCATCCTATTGGGGGTTCTGCAAGCCTGAAGAGGAGAAGCTGAGGTGCCTTTAAAGGATAAACAGCAGCAAAGAGCAGAACGAGGTGAGGAGATAGTGAGATGTCAGGTTGGGATGTTGGAGATCACTTTCAGAGACAGATCTAGAGGGATCTTCAGGCAACAACATTTAAGCCAGTGGCTAAAGGCTCTGCCAAAACGTTTTCAAAGCAGGTTAAGCCAGACTGAAGCACTTCCATACACATTATTTGTGACTGATGAAGAGTCCTCTTGTAATGGCTCCAGTTCACACCACACACAAAAAGGCAAGTCAGTTTCCATATTATTATTGTATCTTTTTAAAGCTGGTGTTGACAATATTGAGACCCACATTTGCAGCCATAAGGACTGCCCATGCTGAATTAGAGATGTTCTGCCTTCAAAGCCCGAGTATTGAACAAATCAGGTAGGAAACAATATGCACATGCTGTGTTCTCCGCTCCTGACAGAAACCAGAGAGAATATCTTCAGAGTGTAATTAGTACAACATGTACATTGTGCCTCCTGTGGACCATTAAACATTGCATTCCATAACAGCCAGACCAAACTTCTATGCATGCCTATGTACACTATTGTTTTCACAGTAAAACTGCTATTTGTTTGGATGTGCTGAAGAAATTCAAAGTTTAGGCGTTATTAGTGCTGGTTTCATCCATTTTTTCTGTCAGTAGGGTTGTAGTTTGATGCTCATATAGCATTTTGTATTCAGATCTCTGCAGAACATCCGACCAAGTAGTTCCTTAAACTGTGTTTCCCTGGCATATTTCAACTTCTGTCTAATGCCACATTTCATTTCTCACAGAGAGCATAACATATATTATCAAAGCATAGCACTATATGTGAGAAAAAGCACTTATTATCTTAATTAGGAATTCCTCTGGACATTTAGAAGGGCTCTTAACAAGAGTCTGTGTCTTTTGGGGCCTTTGAAGTCGAGTCCATTCTTTCATGCTATTTTCACCCATGGAGAGGAAATCATCTTGGTTCAAACATTGCCAGGATATCAGAGGTATTTCCAAGGAAACATTTTGAGAAAGTCAGACCTGTTGAAAAGAAATCTAAAGAAAATGGGTAGCAAACAGAAAAAAATAAGTTGAAAGGAACAGTCTAAAAATGAGTTAGGAGTAGAATAAAAGGCCATTTGGAAGATGGCTGAAATACTTTGAAAGACTGAAGAAAAAACAACGAACAAGAAAGTAGAGTGGAAACAATGCAAAGCATTCGGCAATAAAGATAAATGAGCAAAATTTTAAAAAAGGAAAAAAAATTAAAAGTAGAAAAGAGGAAAGAATTAAAGGTATGAGAGAAAGCGTATGAATGGATTGGCAGCAAAGGAAAAGATGAAAACAAGAAGTGGACGGATATGTAGATTTATCTGGGGAGAGATTATGTCCTTAACATAATCATGTGGGCATTATCTGAGTTCTGCTGACAACTTCAAAGTGAGCAAGGGGAAAAAAATCGAAGACAGGTTCTATACTTTAGACATCAAAGATGTATGAATATTCATGAATCATAAACTGTAGGTAAATATGGATGGTTCAGAACTGACAACATCAGGTTTTGGGAATGGGCTTGTGAGATATTGTTTGTGGTAAGTGGAAAATGGATATATTGTGACCAGTGCTAGAGCCTCGTTTTTTGTTTTAGTGGGAAGAATCCATACCTCCTGCTGCTTTACTGAGTCAATGGTTATAGTCTTAGTTTGGCCTTTCTTTAATAAATTCTATAAAGGGAATGTGGTTCAAAATCAGTATTGTTTTTGAGTTTGAGAAGACTTGTATTTCTCCAAAGGTGTATCTTGAGTAATCCAGGCTTTACCTAGACTCATTAAACCCTAAAAATGAAGCTGGAAAAAGTCTTAGAAGGCTGAGACCAGTGTACTTAGCACAAAATTTCCTAACCAATGTTAGGGTAGAAAATCTGATATACAAGATCAGTGTTAGACCATATCTCAAGGTTTTTGCATTTTTCATGCTACTCCTCAGCTGATCTGAACAGCAGTTTGAAATGGCCCAGGGCAAGAACTTCCTTTCACCACAGGAGAGTAATTTTTTACCCAAAGAGTTCTGGCACAACTCTGACAGTGAGTCTAACAAATATATGCTGCTACTTGAAAAAGGATGTTCTTTCTTGAGGAAGGAAACACTGACATTTTAGAAGTCAGAGCTCAGTGTTAAACTTTTGAAGGTATCTTAAATAAGAAGTGCTGAGTTATTCCTAAATGACTCAGCTTATTTACCTGTTCTAATATGTGTCTAATATCTGAATTTTGATCTTCTGCAGGTCAAAATTTAGGCCAAAATTTATCACCAGGTCTCCATACATTAAAAAAATCTATATAATATAATGTGAGAAACTTTATTTTCACACAGTTAGTGGATATAAACAAACCATGTTTGTCTAGTAAAGAGGAAAAATTGTCCTCTTTTAGAAAAGTCAGATTTGAGGTTCTGCTGGTTGGTGGTGGGCAAAAGAAACAAAAAATATTTTAGAAAATGGAAGAATCCCATTTTCCTAAACCTACAAGGAATAGAATAGGGCATATTTAATTGCCAACATCTTTTAGACATAATTCTGCCCAGATGGTACTCTTTCTAGGCTATTCTTCAGAGCTGCACTCTTTTTTTCAGTCCATTACCTTCACTTTATCTCTAGTTTGTGCTTTCCTGTGGCTTCTGCTGCTCACTTAAGCTCCTCTACTAAAAATACTTGTTCTAGAAACTTTTTGTATATGTGCCTGGTAGGCACTTTGCTGTGGGCAAGAACCTCATATTTTGGAAGGTGCAAATTTTTCACAATTTTTTTGCACCATGAAAAAGTTTCATCTGTTTGTATCTTTTCAAATGAAGAGCACTTGTCCTTTCAATAGAATTTTAGCAAATTGTGCCAGTAAAGTGAAGATTGCTGCTATGGGTTACTTGGTAATTTTGAAATGGCTTCTCTACAAATATTTGTTGCCAGTTTTCTAATAGTTTCTCTCAGCTTTTTCTAGCAAAAGAATGAGAAAGAAAAGATGAGCTTTACACTGAAGTTGTGAGTTAACACTGGGTAAAGCACTGGTGTGATGGCAAGTAGCAACAGATCAAGAATCACACTCCCTCTGTCTCTAAGCAAGTTGCTGAATTCTTTAATGCTTTAGCTCACAAGATAGGAATGCGAACAATTGTTTTCTCCTGTTATTTACATTGGCCTTTTAAGGAGTTTTCTCTTTCCTACAAATATTTGGGCAAGGTAAACCCTGGTATCTCTTTGGTTATCTTTTGCCCACATCTAAAAGCAAACTTATCACACACATTTCAAGGCCATTCTTGTGCTGCTGTAATATGATGATGCAGTATAAAGTTTGGAAGTTACTGCAGTAGTGTTAAGCACAAAGAAGTTCAGGAACAGAGATGAGTCTCCTGAGAATATCTTATCTACCTGCAGTTTACTTAGGAACAGGCTCCCTCATGAGGTAATCTCTCCTGCTTC
Source organism: Origma solitaria (assembly GCA_013397895.1). Classification (NCBI taxonomy): domain Eukaryota; kingdom Metazoa; phylum Chordata; class Aves; order Passeriformes; family Acanthizidae; genus Origma; species Origma solitaria. The sequence continues at coordinate 316,763 of VZRL01004691.1, read as the reverse complement.
AGACCTAGGTGGAAATGCCATAAAACCAGCCTTTCTCTGACACATGAGAATTTCAGTTTTTCATGCAGACTGGGATTCAGTGGGAATGTTTAAATGCAATGTACCAGCAAAAGAAATAAATCATTACTGTAGCTTAATTCAGTGTTCCTCTCTCTACCTGCCTTAGAATGGGGTTAATATTTTTACAGTCAATACATTTTAATTAATATTGAGAATATTTGTGCAGTGAATGTGAGCTTCATGGCCACCTAAACTTTAATGCTTTTATGCTTTTATTTCTATTACAGAGTTACTGTTCTTGTTGGAAAATGGAAGAGAGCTCTATAATGTATCTGTGCAAAGTACTTAGCTTGTAAGGACTCTAAAATTGTTTTCTCTAAATCTCTACAGCTTTTTAAAGGCTTCCACATGGTGCTATATAGGCAAAGCACTTTTTTTTTCTTTAAATAGACCTTAACAGTTCATCATGCTTTTGAATAACAAGTGGTTGATCACATACCTTAAATACAAGAGCAAATGAAAGGCACTTGTCCTATTCATCAAAATAAATCTCATATTTGCTAACTAATGAAAAAGTCAACAGGCAGAAGAACAATACCTCAACAGTGTTAGCAAACATGGGGGCAAAACCTTTAGCTGGTATAAACCAGCATGGCCCTAATCTCTTCAACTGGGTTGTGTCAGAAGATACCAGATAATGATCTGACCTTTTTTGGGTAAATGTGTGAAGACTAATTTTTTTTGGGGAAATTAGAGGGCAATATTAATTGATATCTGATCTTCAGATGTTGCTTTGTATCTGTCCTTTTAGATTAAACAATTATGTTGCTCATATAATGGGAGACTTTGACTTCTCTTCTGGAGAATGTGATTTGCAATTCTCATTTTCCAAGCCAGCTTGATATGCTTACACACAGAGATTAAATGTCTGGGATCAGAAAGTTCAGTCATTAGGTGAAGTAAAGAGCTGTGATGCTGCAGATGCAGTATTTTGAGATCTAGATAAAAGATTAAAGACCAAAGTTATTTAGTGTACAAGAGGAAACACATTTCACACACGAGGGTAAATATTTCTTTTAGGGAAGGAGTGAAAGAGCTGTGGAAGGTGCAGTGTTGGCTCACAGAAATCAAAATGTTTTCTGTAAACACAACACAATCTTATTTTGATTGTGAAGATTTTGTTGCTGAGAATCTCTCTCTGCTGTAGGTGCTTTCCAGATGTACAAAGCTCCCATCCCTCCAAATATTGTCAATAAGCAGGGGTCAGGGGGAGGAAGCAATAACATGGATTTTCTATTCGAATCAATACATTTTCCTATAAAGGCAGCAGTGCAGAAAAATTATTTTGAAGCAGGGAAAAAGAACAGAGGCAGCTTCAAGACAAATTAGCAAGGGCCAGCTGATGCAGAAAGGGACTGCAGATGGGTGCAGCAAAGTGACTTTTTGGGTTTGTGATAAAAGGGCAGGAAGAGTTCAAAAATGGGGCAGAACAGAGGTAATAGGAAGGGCAAATCTCCTGCTGAAGGGCAGTATTCACATGTCTTTGCAAAGACCTTCAGTGCATTTGACTATAAGACTATTATACCAGTATTTGCTATGAGACCATTATTTGGAGGGGAAAAGAAAGGCTAAGTGATAAATGATTGGGAAATTCAAGATTTCTGGGAGCTGTGTTGCTCTGAGTTCCCTTGTGCTGTCATGCTGGCTACCATAAAATGTAGGGGCCCTGTAAATAAAGGGCGGGGGAAATCACACGTAGTATTCAAAGACAGAAAGACAATAAAAGAAAAATATCCTAAATTACCCTTTCCCAGTGAAATACAGAGTGGAAAAAAATTTATAGGTCATGCTAAGGGTTTGTCTGACCCAGGACTCTACCTCCATACATATCAATTTATAGAATACTCCCTTTCCCTGTGTATTCTTTCATTTCTATTAATCTGCATGATAAAATGGGCTTTAGATGTTCTTTTTTTTACAAAACCCTACACAAGTGTAGCAACTTTGTAAGGGTTAAGAAAAGGGAAGACTGAGGAAGAACAGGCTGAAGTACCTTCCATTCAGCATTCAGATCCCCTATGTTTAATCTTAAGCAATGGACTTCTTCACAAAAGATATACTTGGCTGCTCTGACCACTTTTTTTCAAGCACTATTGATTCCACTGCATACCACTGTCACTGACTAGCTGTCAATACCTCGTGAACAATACCAATATCAACTTATTTATAAAGGCAATCACCTACAAAAGAACATGAATTTAAGGTAGCTTATCTTATCAGCTCAGCAACACCATTGATCAAGTCATAAAGACACTTCCCTTGAAGATCTCCTGTATGACAAATTATTTTTACATATTTGCAAATGAATTTCAAATAATTTCAAAGGTTTTTCCTGGGTGAGTGAAATAATCATGAAAATTTGTATAGGGGAAAAGTAGCGGCCTTGTTTAATTATCCTGTTCCCATTGCTTTGTATGTCGGAAGCCTTGGCTTTGTTTATACGTGACTTTTTATTTTGCAGAAAGAGGAAATATTTTAGACTCTGGTAATAACTGGTGTTTGTGTGAAGAACAGCCCTGATGGTGTTTGGCCATCTTGAAATCTCCTTTTGGTTGTAGGACTTCTCCACTCTTGGAGTAGAAACAATACCCTGAGACTTAGACAATCAATCACACAGCTTGAATAATGAGCAGACTCTCAAAGCAACAGTCACATTTGCATAAACCATTCATTTGGTTTATTTGAATAGCCACCAAATTAATGAAAATCTAAAGGAATCCATGGATCACTTACAACCAGGGAGGAGAGCTGAAACCATTGAATAGACTTGCTGGAAAAAGTGTTCACGGCTCTTTCTAGAACAAGAAAGAGGAGGCAGGTTGGAGCAAAAACTACCAGGAAATGAACTTCTTCTTGCCCACCCGAACAGGGTTTCTTTTCATATAAGTCCTCTGCATCATTCTATTTCTTCCTCTGGCTGTTGGTTTCAAGAGGGTTTGGAGGGGGAAAGAGGAAATATGGGAACCCCAGTGTGCAACAATATGGGGAAAAATAGTTTAAAATGTGGGTTTAATTGATTTTTTTTGCAAGAGGAGAACCAGAGGTAAATATTTTCAAGAAATATTAGTTTCCAGAGACGCCTGTAATAATAATTTTTTGGTTATGGTACACTACATGTCGGGGAATATCAGTCACATGAGGGTCTCTTTAGATACAGTCAGAACAGGGTAGTTTTGAAAGAAACTGAGAAAGACATGTACCTGAATTCTATCTGCTCCATTTCTCCTATTTTTTTCCTCCTAGTTGTAGAAAGTGTCGACAATCCTCGGCTGTGAGTCTATATTCAATTTCAAGTAAACTCTTCCAGCTGTCATACCTAAGGGCAAAACCTAAAATCAACATATAGCTTATCAGGAGGTGCTTTTCACTTCTGTGTTCCTGCCACTGCTCAGGCTTCCCCTTTCTTGGGAACCTGTTTTTCAGAGAAAAAAAAAAAAAAAACAACCCAAAACATATGCATCTTTCAAATGTGGATGCAATTAATTTCATTAGGAAATTCTGTAATCCTGATGTAAGAACAATTCCATGTAGGATAGAATATCAAATAATGTGTGTATCTGTCAATATTTAAATTAAAGAAGCATGTCTCTGTTTAGTTACTGATTATTGCACTCTATTTTACAACAAAAATCTTCCACCTGTTCTTCATACTTTGGCAATATGATATCAACAGAGATTTCATGCATGCCAAAATAATTACCCAAATTAAAAGATACATATTTATTGCTTTGGTAAGTCCCATGAGTAAGGAGTTATCTGAAATGTACTGCGGACAAGTCAGTCCCTATCAGACATGGCTTTACCAGACAGGCTGGTGGTCTCTGTCTCTGTACAGTTCTTCAGCCTGGGCTCTTTCAAAAAGTCAATATTTGACACTTACCATTGCTTAAACCACATGGTGATACTCCTGCCAGACAATTCCCTTCTTGCAGGGCAGGAATGATCAGTGGGCTGCTCAGAGTGTCCCAGAGAGACCTTTTAGCTTAAGGCCTGTGTCAGCAGGTTAAACAGATGGTTCTGTTCAATTACCAACATCCTGCACAGCAGTCCCTGTGAAACACTAAGCCTAACATCTGACAGAATCAGGGGAGTTGCCAGTTCCAGTTGTCCATTCTGGGGGACACAGGAAGGAAGAACCTTACCCAGGAAGCAGCTCACTCACTCCTAGAGCAATCCAATCTTTTCAGGTCTTCTTCAATGCTTCTGGGTTTTTCTGGCAGCTGTTTTGTTAGCTGAGTTTTTGAGAATTGCGGATTGATATACAACATACCTGCTTCTCATGGAGCTTATCCTGCAGGGTTTGGAACATGGGTGCAGTGTTAGTTGAATGAAATGAGCCTGTCCCATTGCATTCTCACAGAAGGGGGCCTTATATTCAGAGTTGTCATTACTCTCCCTGACTTGTTTGGTTACTGTTCTTTCAGTACCTAAATCTCGTCAGAGTAAGCCCCTGAAATAATGAACTCCTTTTTCCAAGAAAAAAACCAAAACAACATATTTTCATATATTTTGTGTTTTATTTTAACAATAAACATCTGATGCAATGTCCAGTTCCAGGAACACAGAAAGGAGATGGCAAAAGAGATTTCTGATTTTCAGCTTGAAGACCACAGACCACTCTTGTTTTCTCCAAAGGCAAATCAAAGGCCTGATGATCTAACTGTAATTTCTCTTGTCTTTTTCCATTATATTCAGAGAGCAAAAACTGTGACATCCAAATACCAAATACTTACAATTACTTTTTAGGGAAAAGTGTGTGTTAAAATTAGTCCTCATTAAAATCAATTTAATAAAAAGAAACACAGACATATAAAACAAGCTGCTCATAGATAGAAAGTAGATGAGTTTCCTGACCGAAGTTGCTAGAGACATAGTTACTGGCATCTGGAAATGTCATTGTTATTATGCTTTTTATTTGTTAAACTAGATCACAAATAAGCTATTTATTTATATTTCTTTGCTGTTTATTCTGCAAAAAACCTGCTGAGATACATACCAGATGTCTGTCTCTGTTCTTTATGACTTTATTTCTCATACCTGCATTTGTCATGGCTTATTGCGTGCCTGACTGCTACTTCCTGTTGATTTATTGTGTAGTTTTACCCAATAAATTTTTGTCATATTCTTTGTTCTCCCAGCTGTTTCTCAGTCATCTCAAAGGATATGAGTTCTAAGTGGTTTCTCTCTTAATGTTCATGTACTGTAGCTCCTATAGCAGAAAGACAGAGAGGCTTTGCCCACTATTTGCAGATACGCATGGATGTCCAAAGCTTTAAGTCACTGTAAGTGAACTGTTATTTTCATGTATATTCCTTCTCCTTCTGAAGCAGGGGGTTTCATCAGTTCCTCTTCTTTTGTCCTCCCAGAACTCTCAAGTGTTTAAATCAGCAAAGCACAAATGAGAACACTATGGTAGAAATCAACAGGAGAGCAAGAAGAGGAGTATCAGTAAAACAAATAAACATAAATGAGTCACCAGGGGAATGGCAGCTCCAGGGAAGATTCCAGTTACCTGAGGTCGTACCCACTTTGTCCTCACAAAGTCTCCCTCTGTGCTGCAGAAGATTGGATTCGCAGCTCTGCTCTGTCTTCTCTTCACGAGGTCAATATACTTGTCTGTAGCCTCCTGACCTCTCTCATCATGTTTCTAGTGCCTATTCCACAGACCTTAATTAATGCTGGCTTTCTTGTCTGCTTTTTAAACAGCAAATCCCCTGCTGTCTTTACCTTTTAGGAATCAGAACTTTTCTGTCAATTTTTTTTTTTTTCTTTTCCAAATATATCCATCCTTGGTGCTTTTTGTTTTGCCAGTTTAATGTGCCCAAACACCCTAGTGCTTGTGAGCAGATCAGCTGGCTTTGGTGGAGCTGCCCCCCTGTATTTCTCAGTGTTTGTCACTGCTTCTGAAGGTCAGGCAAACTCAGCCTCCAATTTCTCTATCAAACCTGCTGGTTAGCTTTTAATGGCAAACCTTCAGCACTGGTAACTTGCCTGATTTAACCTTATCAGATTCAATGTTCACACTAAAAGAAATAAAATGCTTCTGATTTTAAAGCTAAAGCATTAGAGAGTAATGTACATCGTAAAACACATTGCTACATCAAGTATAGTCTTCAGCTTTTAGCCTCCCATGTGCTTGTCACAATTTAAATTAAGTCCTAAAGCTGTATGTTGCCCTGAGAAAGTTTGGTGCCTGCATGAAAATTCAAAGAACCCATACTGGGGATAAGGCTCTGAATAGAATGTAGAACCAAACCCTTAGGGCACCAGTTTCACCAAGAAAGGACTGTCCTGCCAGTAAATCTAGAAAATAAATGGAGTCAGAATTTAGTGAAATTTTTTTCAGAAATCCAGAATAATGTGAGGAATTTCAACTGATCTCCACTTTGCTTTGAGATAGACCTGCTCCACACCATGCCTGCCCGTATTCCAACCTTCCAGCTCCTTTTTTTAACCACTTCAATGCATTTCTATGTATTCTTGGAAGCTGCACAGGTGATAAAATCACCCACCTGTATTTACTTTTTCCCTGGCTAGATACTTATCTGAATCTTTTACAACCATCTGCTGCATTCTCGGACAGGTAATGGAGCAGAACATCAGCAAAAAACCCCAAAACAAAACAAAAACAAAACCCCAACAACAAAAAACTGCCAAAACCCCACAAAAAAAAAAAACAAAACCAAAAACAAACCAACCAACCAAAAAAAAACCCAAAAAACCAAAAAACCATGCCTAATTTAGAGTTTTCAGTTTTATCCTAAGCTCAAGGAATAATTTTATAATCCATTATTTTTTTGGTTTAGCACCACGAGAGCTGAAGGGCATACTATCATGGAGATTTCTTTCCCCTGCTAAAAGTGGTAGTACTTCTAAATATTCATTACATCGTTATACAGTTTATCAAATCCAAAGCTTTTAATTTAGAGCATATCTCAGTCATGTATCACTTATAGCCAGAAGTGTTTTTTATTTCTTTTAACATTTGAATCCAAAGTATGCAGAATGGATAGACTGTGAATTTTAAGCTCCTCTCGTCTCTCCTCAGATTCTTTCATTTGCACTATTTTGTTTTGGTTTCTTAAACAGGTTTTGCTTTTGAGCAACCAATCAATGCAATTCAGACAGATATAATAGGAAAGCAGTTCCCAACTGTTAATTTCCATTTTTCACATCTGTAGTGTAATTCATCAGAATAAAAGCTCCAGGCTTGAATGATTGGCTATTTAGGGCTTGAGATAGGTATTCACCAATGAAAACTCAACCTACTCTAGTTTAATCAAGAAAAACAGTTGTTTGCTTCAGTTAAACTACTGCACACAGAAAATGAAACTTAGCCAAAACCTAAGAGAAAAATACCTTTATAGCTTATACAGTCCAGCTTCAGAGATGGTGATCTACTGCTGCTTCTCTTGAATGCATTTCTTTATTTCTAAGAATGTATGGTTGCATTGGGTATTTGGCACAGGTGGACAGCAGCTGCTGAGTGCTGTTATATAAATAAAGGCAGCCACAGGAACCCCATGACTGTTTTATCTGAGACCGCAACAGCAAAGCTGTTATAAGAATCTAGGGGATAGGAATACACTTTTTGTGTCCTGTGGAATCCACCTATCTTCTTCTCAGTTAATTTTTTACTAAATAGCCTGGAAATGTGGAAAGTAGGGACTTCCTAAGAAGAAGTTGATGCAGTAGGTTGAGAGAGATTATATCTGAAAGGTGTAATAATTTTGAAATTTATTCTCTGTTTCACTTTGGTGCACAACAGGAGCTCTACTTCCCAGCTGTGTTTTGGTAAGTAGAGAAAGGTTAAGAGCAGCACATGAGGGGATGCGTGGTTGTGCTTTTATTTGTCTGCTTGCCTAATTTTACATCAGTATCCCTTGAATGCCTTAATTTGAAATCAGGTGTTTAAATGAAGGGATGTCCACTGTCCATTTGTCTAAGTGGACAAGGCAGGAAAATGTCATTAGAAAAGATTCATCCTTATTACAGATAAAGAATTAAGGCATAGTAGTTGTTGTGTTGACAAAAGGCCAGCCATGGCTTCCAACTAGTGAGAAGCAGCAGCCAAGAGAGACATTGCATGTAAAAATGGGGAGTAGCAGCTTGCAACAGAACTGCCAACCAAGACTGAAATTCCTGTAACACTACCGTGTTGCAAACATCAAATAAGAGTGTAAAATCAGCCAGACTGGGCCTATCGGAAAGAGCAAAGAGACACTGGCTGATTATTAGGAAGGAGAGGAAGGTGGTAATGGGGAAGAGCTTGGAAGGGGAGAAAGATGCAAAAAGAGAATATAAGGGGTAGCAAATCATGTGATCAGATCTGACTGGGATACAATTTTAAGAATTTTAGTGCTATGAATATTAGATATTTGGGATTAGATTAGGTTTTGATGCAATTGGTCACCAATCCTTTGTTTCTGTGACAACTGTGTCTATTCTGCAAATACAGGCAAGCCTGCATTGCGTCAGATAATCAGCATCATGTCAGATCATCAGCACTGCCTCAGACTGCTTTTCACCTGGACAAAGTTTATTTCTGAATCCTCGAGGATCTTCTTAAAAAATGTTAAGCTGTAGCATACAGATCTCTGCATTATTTTTGAGGGCTTTTACTTTGTATAGGTCTGACTTTAGGAATTGCAATGGTTTTTGTACAGCAGAGCAGTGACAAATATTCTTCAAGATGCCTTGTCCAGTTAGAGAGAGAATGATCTGTCCTACTACCTCATCTGCTTTTAGGCTTTCTAAGGTTTAACATGTATTCTTGCTGTTGAGTGCGACCTTTCTTTGGCACAGACACTTTGTCTCCACTCTTTAAAGACGATTGCCTGCTCTTTTGGAAGTGGCTGCCATGCAGCACAAAGACCTCTGAAATCCCTTTGCAATGCATTAAGAGATTGGTTTATTTACTGTCTGCTATCGATTATTACTTAATCTTAGACTTCTTCCCTCAAGGAAAAGAAAATAGTCTTTTACATTCTCTGGTCTGTTCTGTGGCCAGAGAGAAGAAAAAGCTCTGATGCCATTGACTGAAGAGGCTGTTCAGCTTTGAATCAAAGAGCATTTGTTTTCATTTTCTAGCCAAGTTTCTAGCCAGATGATTTATCTTGAGCTAAAGGGTAGGGAAAGTTGCCAGGTTGATATCCCTAGAGATGAGTTTCTCTGTTTACTTGTAGGACAGACACAACCAAGGCATCTCTGGCGCATGATGTTCCCTAGATCTGTTTCCCTAGTTGTAAAGAAGACTGGAGCCCCCATTGGGGAATCAGCACTAACCACTGTTGAGTGCTCTCCACTAGAGCCGTGCTTGTAGCTCCCAGACTGCTATTTTTTGGACGCCTTGGGTTGGTCACAATGGTAGGGTTGGTGTAAGCAACATGTAAGCAATGGGAGAAGCAAACATTTTATTTTGTCCCACTGTGTTGAACAGCCAATGAGTGGCACAGATGTACATCAGCTCCACAATGGGCTAAACCTGCACCACTGACTTAGAAAGGAGAGCCCTCATATAGGACAGAAATTTCTTTTGAAGCAACAGGAAAAACCTCCCAAATAACAGTCAGGTTAGTTCCTGAGGAGCAAAACTGGGAATGCCAACTTTTCTGTGCTTTTACTCCCTAACCTCTTTGCTCCTACCCATCGCAGGGGTTCCTCACAGGCTTCTCATGGCTCTGCTTTCTCTTGGCTCACTCTCATGTTCCCTGACCACCCAGGGAGCAAGAAAAGCTGTAAGCACAGGGATGAGAGCTGAGAGGTGCATATGCTGACAAGTCACTGAGTACCTAAACTGCTGGGTGGATATTGGCAGGTCACTCACTACAGACAATGGTTCAGGTCATGCTGAAGCCCTTTTCCTCCTGGGACAAGCTCATTTGGCTCTATTCTCAATCCATCCAGACATCAATTTGTATGAAATTTGCAGGAACATAATTATTGTTATGATTTCTGCTACTTTGTCAAATTTGCATCCAGTTAATGAAGAGGTCCAAAGGTTCAGGACTGATGAGCAGATAGAGATTGCTGAAGTCTTTGCTTCTTTAAAAACAGGCTTTCAAAAAACAAAAAACCAAAACAAAAACCAAATGAAAACAAAACAAAAAAGAAACCCAAAAAACTAAAAACCAAACCCTAAAGTACCAATTTAATTAATGATAATTTTCCTGTCCAAAATTAATTTTTAGCTGTACTTTGTATTTAATTATGACAAGGAATTTGAGAAAAGAAAGAATTTTCAATATTTCCTGTAGATTTTTGGGCAAAGGTTGTGATCAAACCATATAATCTATGTCCTGAGAAAGATAAAAGCAAACCTGAACAGCTTGATGCAGTGTTTTAATCTCATATATATGAAAACCAAATCATTACTCATAATTATAAAGTATAATAAAGAATAACAAATATTTCTATTTCCGTAGTTGGAGTTTTGTTTTTCATTATTTTGTGTGTCGTGATGTTTTGTTTTTAGTTTCTTTTTTTTACATAAATGATGATTCTAAAGGGCTTTTAGAAGTTTATAACATACAGTAAAAATGCTGGCAGCTCCTTAGCACCATCCCACATATAGCTGCAAAGTTTTAAAGGAGCTTTTCTTTCCTTACCTTTCCTTAAGAGCCAAATTTGCTAGACCTTCTATCTGACATTTATGGAGCCTGAAATGCTTTATTTCCTGACAGGGATGGTCAATCATCTCTTCCTGTCTTTGTGCTCTCTCCTGGGCAGATGGGAATTGCACAAGTGCTTAGCATAGTCCCAGCTCTTCTCCATCCCACAGCTACGAAGGGCTGCTGATGACAAAGGCTGTAGCTGAACTGGACAGTGTTGAAAACCCATCCCTTACCATCAGCCCTGAATCACTTGTATGTGTATAGAAGGGAGCAGCACAATTCTTCTGACCATAAGCTCTAAGAATGTGCTATAGCAAAAGCCATGCGGATGGAGCTCCGAATACTTCCCTAATCCTGATTAAGGCTTTAATCTCTCCTGGTTTTATTTCAGTTTTGTATCCTTGAGGTCATAGGATTCTGCCAGTGGAAAGTAGAGGGTACTGGCCCTATAGCTTTCACTATGGGAGTGATTTGTTGATCAAGACATATGAGCAGCAAATATACCCATTTCCCCTTTAATCCACTTATTAATACTTGATTCTCTTTCAGTGTTGAATATTCATAAGCAAAAAGCCACAAGACATTTGCCTATGAAAATTCCTCAAACCCCCAAATTTGCTTTTCTCTGCAAGTTATTAAACATAACTTTCAGCAAAAGATTGATAGTGGTTCTTTTGGGCAGAGTTTACAATCCCTGTCTAGTATCCAGATGCACTACCTTGCTGTGCCTCTGCTGTGGTGCCTGGAACCAGCAGGGTTCTTCTGACATAGCCAATGAAACCTTCTGCAACATCATGAATTACGTGCACATCTGTGAGTTGGGAGTGCATTTACTGCAGTGCAGCAAGGACCCTAAGACAGCTCTTTCCAGTCAGTGTTTTCTGCTGGAGTGCGTGAACTCCAGATGATGTGCCAGAAAAGGAACCACCTGGCTGCTCTACCCATTCCCATCTCCCCCTTTCCTCTCACCATCCACAGCACCTGTGCTTCCAGCTGTGCAAGAGAGAAATTGTGCCAGCCAGTCCAGCATTGCATGTGTTGTTATTGCATTTCTCTCTCCCCACCTTTTTTTTTTTTTTTTTTGTTGGGGGGTGGAGAGGGGTTCTTTTTTTTTTTTTGGTAGGAGGGTGTAGAAGGACTATTTCTTGTGTACTTGCTTTACAAGTCCTCACTTTTCTTTCAGCAGAGAAGTTTCCAAGCAGGTCTTTCTAATCTAAATCATTTCACTCATTAGTTTAGCAAGACATTTCATAGCCATCTCTTCAGCAATGGTACCATGTAATTTTGAGTGTGCCTGAACCCTCCAAGCCCCTCATATTTAATGTGAGCGTTCCCAGGCCATGTCTGTGACCAACCACTGATTTGGGATGTCCTGCCAGGTTGCAGGATCATAGGGAGATTGATGTGGAAGGCAGCTCCTGAGTGCGTAACAAGTCAAAGCTGGTTCCACAACACAGCTGGAGCTGTGCATGCACAGATGATCTTCTACAAGAAAGGAGGAGCTGGAGGACAGCTCTCTTTGAGTGAAAGCTAGGAAACCCTACTGGAATGTGAACACCTACTCTGTGAACCTGGAAGCCAGGTAAATCCCAGGCAAAGGTGCTTTGGTGTAACTTGTTAATACACAAATATAGAGCTTAAAGTCTGATTAAGCTACTTGTTTCTGTTCTTCCCTGTGCTTACCTTTTTTTTGGGCGGGGGGTATTACTTAAAGTCTGTATATGCAGTTTGTGTGGTTTGAATCTTATTCTTAGACATCTAAGTCACTATGTGTAGTGAGCAAGGAGGTGGGAGAGAGTGAAAATGAAGAGTGTAAATGTAGGTGGACTCCCGGACTATCTGAAGATACTTAAAATAATGCTATTACTTACAGTATCTTGCCTAGTACAGGTCATCTTTTATATCTACTAGCTATGTATGCATGCCTCACAAGACTAGGGATGTCTAAAATGGTGGCAGATCCTTAAATACAGACATATGGCTCCCACTGTGGAGGTTCTTATTGCTGTTCTGGATTTTACTCCTGTGTTTTAAAGTAACTCACTATGGGATTGGTGAGCAACTCTGTATGCCTTTCTTGGATGGAGCCTTTAGTGGTAAGTATGACTGCTGCAAAAAGGGATAGAATATCCCTCAAGTTCATTGGGGATACTCTAGAGAAGCCCCTGTTGTTAGGAGTGAAGACATTTCTCATTAAATAAAAGTAACCAACTAGCAGCCAATTAAAAAAGTCTGATTTGAATGTCCTGTGTTAGTGCCTCCAGCAGCTACTTGCTTCATTATCTCCTTTGCATCTCTAACCACCTCTCCCTGTTAGAACTTTTTCTGTCACGAGTTTCTTGGAGAAAAAGGGTGGTTTGGGGTTTCTTCCCCATGGGAATCCTTGACCCAAGAGAGCCTGGTGAGTTAGGAAGAGGAATTTCTAAAGACTACCATGAGAAGCACAATGACTAAGCAAGGAAAAATGTTCAACATGCTAGAGAAAGCAAAGAGAATTCGTACAAACTTCAAACTCAATAAAAAGTTGGGGAATGTGATTAACTTTTATGGGTTTTTTTACTTCTGTATGTGTCAGTGTGATTTATTGAAAGTTTGTTTCCTCAGAAGTTTTTTTAAAGGGTTTGTGAATAACAAGTGAATTAGTGATGCTTATTCAAGTGAATGTTTGTAAAGCCGCTTTATTTTGTAGATACTGCTGTATCTAAGCATTACTTTTCAATTTCATTTTAGTATAAATTAACTTATCTTCTTTCAAGTGCCTTTAAAGCTAATAATCCTAAAAGAATTAAGATTAGAAAGTAATGCTATCAGTGACAAAGCTCATTAATGGCTTTTTATCACTGCAAACTGGTGAACTATAGCCAGGATAATTGGAGTAAATGGAATACACTTATTCTTCAGCCACGTATCCTTTACTCTACTTTACATTAATTCCTTCCAGGTTTTATTCTGGTCAAATAAAATTTGGGTGGCTTGTCTGCTTCCTTTCTAAAAGGCTGAGCAAATGTCAGGTGTGCTGCTTTGAGAAGTCAGAAAGGGTAAATCTGCAGCAGTCAAGATAAGGACAGGCAAAGCAGGTAAATACAGAGACCAGAACAGTTGCCGCCGATGATCATTTTCAGGTGGTTCTAGGGAGATTCAGGCAGGATATTTCCACAGAAAGGGGGACTTAGCTTTCTGGAAGGAAAAGATGATGCTCGTTTTGGAAATTATGCTCATATTTTTCTAGTGGATAGCTCAGGTTTGCTGGGGGAGTACAGTTGTTTTTTGGCTTTTTTTGTTTTTTTAAACTCTTTGTAAGAAGTGTGTTACTATTTTAAAGTTGTTTTAAGGTCCAGTGAAGGCTGGTCTGCTCCGGACTTCTCTGAGAATGCACCTGAACAAAACAGATGCAGTTTTGATTATGGACCTCAATAGTCCTTTCCAGAGAGAGATAGCCTTCCCTAGTAATTCCACATTCAGAAATTAAAGTGTAACATGTATCATCGTGCTTTAGTACACTTACTGAACCCTCTGAAGAGCCCCCCTCACAGGCCTGTAAGCACTAGCAAAAGACACCTCACTGAAAGAAAAAGTATTCATTCACATAGGAGATCTCTGGTCTGTCTCTGCTGGGAAATACTGATTTACAACCCAAAGATAGAAGCAGATTTCTGGACTGCACCCCATGTTTTCCTGCCAGCTTTTGCTCCATTATAGCTCAGAGTGCAGCAAACTTGCATCCTGTAACAGCTGCTGCATTGTCTTTCCTTATGTTATCCATCTTCATGAGGCACAAAGAACTCATCCCTTTTCTCCAGTTAGTTGAAATGTTTGTTGTTGATATGTGGAAAACAGGATTGCATTCAAAAGAGAGCAAATCAAAGTGTTAGGGCAACCTGTTTTTCCCTCCTGTGCCTCTCCAGTTCAGATTAATTAAGGTAAGGAAAGCTTTTCCCGCGTCATTTTGTGCCACACACGACAACCAGGAAGAGTGCTCTGGGGTTTAGGTTTTGAAGGCATGAGAATAAATGTACTACTGCTCTCTGACAAAGAGTAGGAGAATGGAAATTTTAACAGTTTGAGAGACTGGTACAATACACTTTTTTCCCCCTCTTCCTTTTGATCCAGTGCAAAATAAAAGAAAAAATTAAGCCGTGTGAGACAGAAGGGGAAGTTCTGACAAAAGTCTTCTGACAATGAGCACAAACATTTCCTTTCTTCTTCTTCTTTTCTTCCACAGTTTATTTAGGAAAAAAAAAAAGTGTTTGCTGTGGCAATGGCATAGTACATTTACCCAAGTTCAGCCAGCTTTTACTTTGTGGCATTTCTTGTAGCATTTCTTGTGGCATTTCTGGTGGGAAGTAACTAAAAGAGTCCATTTCTTCCCTGTCCTACACCTCATTTACTGAGCAGATACTGCATCTGGCAGACAAATCAATTGTAAACCAACAGATTTTAGGGAGGTTTGGTGCCATGATCTGTGCATTTTTCAGCAATTGAAATGGAATGGGTTCTTTTACCCATCCTAAAAGTTTGATGCATTAATACAGTACCTCAGCCAGTACTCAGGACATGTGCAACTAAATGGAGTGAAATAGGTACTTGAGGATTCACATAATGTATTAACCATTTTTATAACTTAATTCAGGGCATGATATATACAGCTGACATCAAAAGCCTTTCATAGCTGTTCTTTAATTTCAGTTTCAGTAATGAATATAGATCCAATTAGAAGGGAGCTGATACATGTTGAAAAGAATTAACAATACCCTAATTTCCATGTTGAAGTAATGACTGCTATTATAGACTTTTTGATTTTAATCAGATATTCTCAAAAATGACAGTGGATGTGGATTCATAATGCTCAGCTGATACCACAAGTCACACTCTCTCACGTTCTCTCTCTATATTTAAAAAAAATTTAAATCTTGCAAGTATTGAACAAGACCTTCTTCAATGTGATACATATTTTTTTTGGCACCTTAATATTTACGCAAGAAGGAGGTCACAAACAGCATGTCAATGGTTGTGGAGGTCTGCAGTAGCTGACCCTGAGCACCAGCTATGTGAGAAAAAGTTGAGTCAGGCTTATTGTGAGTCTATGGTTTTTGAGGGCTGGGTGGCACTATCTTCAGATCAGATCTGAGGCTCTTGGTTTGAAGCATTTTGTCTTCATGGTATAGAAAGGAATTTTGGAGCAGCTGTCACAACTTAATGACATGATTATATATCCAGTTTTGCATCACTATCTATACAGACTTTGGGGAAAAATGCCCCTCTGAATGGTCCCTTTCAGCAAGTCGGGAATGTCCCTCTTTCAGAAATATATGGTGAGCTAAACTGGATGAGAACCCGCCAGTGATACAGGATTACTCTGTGTCCTCTGTGTGAAGCTTTGTGTAAGAAACTGCTCTGTCTTCAGGATTGCCCTAATTTCTATTGCTTGTGCCAGTTTAAGAGGGAAGAAAGAAATTTGTGTATATGCAATACCCAGGGAATTTGTTTATGCAGGTTTTCATCTCATCCATCTACCCTGATGGTAAGATCTGTGTGTGCTTCTGATGATGCCTGCATTGGCTGTGCTTTACCTGTGTCTTTATATAACCATTAGGATTTGGTACAGCAGGGAAGCCACACAAACAGTTGCATGTGTACTTTTTTTGATATGGGCAACATCTCAGGCAGTGATGTGGGGTCTCTTCACTTTGACTTGCTTTCTTGACATTTTTCAGTTGGTCTGTACAGCAGGCTTCAGTATGCATGGGAGCAGGTGGGATATGCGGTATCTTGTGTAGAGACGCTGGAGAATATTACATTTTCTGAAGCAGTAAAGCCACAGAGTTTAACCAGGCAGATAAACCTATTTAGAGAAATTGAAAGTGTACTGGTTTGGTGTCACTGAAGAAAAATTCCCCAAACAGTCTCACCTTTTAATAAGAGCTTGACTGACGCACAAGCTCAAAATGGGAGCTATTGCTAGTGTCTGGCAACAACATCTATTATGCAATATAGGATAAATCTATCCAAATCTGCTTTGAAGGATACCTTGCATGCAGTTGAGCTGCTAATCTAAGCATGTATTAGTCATAGAATTTTAATCAAGTAGCTTGAATTAGAAAATTTCATCAGCAGGGACACAAACCTTAAATTGAAAGAGAAATTGCATGCTGCTGAATGGATGTATTTTTGTGTTCAGATTTGGCTCCATTTGCAAATAGCTTTGGGATGTGCTGTGTTTATTCCAGTTATGAAGCATATCGGGGTTCTTTCTGGAATGTGCTTGCTTCCTCTCAGCAGGTGTTGTACCTTATAATTAATGCTGCCTAGCCCAGTGTTAGTATTGCTTCTTTCTGTTTCTGTGTCGTTGCTGGAGAAACTAAGATAAAGAAGCTTGTGTTTATTATCTGAGATAGTGGAGAGATGGCCTGGCATGTGTCTTTGTCAAGAACCAGCCCTGCAACTATCTTACATGAGTGGAACAGAGGGTAGTGGAGACATGTGGATGTAGTGTCAGAAACAAAGTCGGGAAGGGGCAGCTGCATTCCGAAGGAGCATAAGGAAAGGAAGTATTAAAACTATCTTTCTGCTTAGTAATATTAATGCATGATCCTACACCTCTGGTACTTAGCAACAGTGACCTTTCTATACGTAATATGTTTGCTGTACTAGACTTATGTAACTTGATCATATCTACTGTTACCTGAGATGTGTATGGCAGAGAGAATATTAAGCTAAGTATTTTTGAGGGAGAGTTTGGTTGGGTTGGGCTTTTTTTCATACTAAGCAGTGTGAATATGCTTGAAAGCAAAATTTCAAAGATAAATCCTTGATATGTGCTGATATGAGCCTGTAATGCAAACTCTTAATTCCTTAATATGCTTCCTCCTTCTCTGGCCCTTATTTCATGCTGCATTGTGCACAGCATCAATTCAACTGTATTTCAGTAAATTTCTACTTAACCACTTCTCAGCTGTTATGAATTCAAAACTTCCTCTTTTTTTCCAGGAGGTGTTCTCTAATTCAAAACAGCCTCATTGTTAGTTAAACCATTTGCCTAGAATATATTAAAATTAAATTTAGGTTGTTAGGTTTTTTGTCCCCAAATTCTTTGAAAAAGAATGTTTGAGTATTAATCTCTTTGAGGGTTTTATTTGGCTTACCAGCAAATTCTTTTAATTTGTATTTTGCTACTTATTTAAAAATGTAAAAATCAGCGCTGGTTTGAAGATGCTAAACAAATATTTGGAAAGAGTTAATAAATATTAATTCATGTTTAGATGCATGAAAATTTAATTAATTGTTGCTGTTAAAGGTTTGCATATCAGGTCTTGTTTATAGCATGATTTGTAAATGTATGTTTATCTTGTGTGTCAGGGATTTGTCCCTCCTGATATTGTGGCTGTAATGTGTGGGCAGGTCACATATTACAACTGTACCAACTATTTAAAAGCTTGCCTTCCGTGTAAGGAGAAACTCCTTGGCCATCAAGTTTTAATAATTGTTCCTGTTCAGTACTGTCCTTCCGTCCTCACCATAATAATTTATTCAGAAAGCCAAGACTGCAGGAGAAAAAAAGGAGTGGGTGAAAACCCGAAGATCACAGACGAAAAGCAGCATTAAAATCTTAGCTTAGCCATGAAGGCTGGGAAGACTGAGAAGCCTGGCTGTGGAACTACCGAATGGGTCTACGCATAGAATTAATATCTGTTGCCAATCCATTTCACACCTAAACCTCCAGCCATTCCTTTCTTAGGCACCTCTGACAGTGTTGGGCTATGATAGGCATTGCCTGTGCATTCCGTTTCATAGTCACTGTATCTCTTGAAATAGCACAATCCAAAGTTTGAGGGGCAGAGCTCGTGGCCATTTCCATCAGCCTTGCTGTGGCTGCTGTCCCTGAGGCACTGGCTGGGTCACAGACTCCTACAAGCAGACTTGCCAAGACCCCAGCCCAGCAGCCAGGCTTGCCAGCTGAGCCCAAGTGTCATATCAGCTGAAGCACCACGAAGGGCACA
Organism: Origma solitaria; assembly: GCA_013397895.1. Classification (NCBI taxonomy): domain Eukaryota; kingdom Metazoa; phylum Chordata; class Aves; order Passeriformes; family Acanthizidae; genus Origma; species Origma solitaria. Next base: position 298,093 of record VZRL01004691.1, on the reverse strand, counting down.
GTGTACATGGACAGAAGGATTATATTCAGCCTCCTCTTTTATGTGGGGCAAACCCTTTTCTTGAAAAAATATGCAGAAGGAATTTTCTCAAAAAAACCCCCAAAAACCAAAACCAAAAAACCCAAACCCAGATTTGGAGTAGATATAAGCAATAAGAAACGTAAATGCACAGACTCAAATGGTTGTACTGAAAACCAGACTTCAGGAGCTGCCAGTCGCCATTGTGTGTACACAAATACTGTGATTCTGGTTAATTTTAGGGGTTTACCTTCAGGACTCATGTAAGAAGGCTCATTGTCCTAGTCTCCCTCAAAAGAAAATGAACTGAGACAAAACAGTGTTTGTCTGTACCTACCAGTTCTATTAAGTCAATCCATCCTGACCTTTTCAACTTGAAAATATCCTGCTCATTGGACTGTTAATATTTGTGCAATTTTTCTGGTGATAGTGTATTTTTGTCTTCTCAGCCAGAGAGAAAAGCAAGACCTTTGTCAGAGGAGTTTTCCACTTTTTTTCTTCTTTTCTCTCCTCTGCTCAGCAAATAGAGTGGAGACTGTAGATGCTATTTGTTTCAGATGTGTGCTTTCGAAATGATGATACATGGTTTAATTTTACTATTATGCAGTCTCATTGAATCCTGAAGAAATTACCCATGGTAGGGAAGTGCAGGCCAATAAATGCTTGCAGGATCAGGGCTGTCTCTGTTCTTCAGTCTGAAGTGTTGTCATTAGATTGTTTGTTGCTGATAATTGGTCTGCCTCAAAAGTTTTTTTCTTTTGTTTTTTATGTATCATACTTTTTACACAAGACCTATTGCTTTTCTCTGCTAATGCCTGGGAGTCCAGAACATTATGTTGTGCTGCATTGAATACTCTAACCAAGCAAACCTACATTCTGATGGTGTTGCACAATAAGCAATTAAGCTTTGCTCCTGGGCCCAAACCGGCGGTTCAATCCAAACTTAGTGGGTTTTGTGGTTTCGTGGATCAAGGGCTCTCTGTGAATGCTGTGGTGCAAGTTCCCTCCTCTACCTGCTGGACTAACTATATTACTCATTAACCTCTCTCAGCAGCTTTCTTGGTCTTCAGCATGACTAGTTTTATCTACACATTCTGTCTCTCTTGGACAGAGTCATACAAAGTATCTTCCAGGTGGAAGGAGGATGTTTTTCCCAAGTGAAAGCCTCTGCTCCCTTCTCAATGAAGAGAAGGGAAGGTTAGCATAAAATATGAGTATTAAAATGTACTTTCTCTGAGTTAAAGCTGTCTTAAAAGGCAATGAAGAAAGATACGATCGGATGGTTTCTAAAGAGGGGAAATGCTGAAACTGCCAGTGGGCAAATGATGTCAAATGATGATAAGCGGCAGGCTGGGAGGTAAAATGACTGATTTCTTTTGGGCATAGTAATATTAAGCATTACAGCAGCAATAAGATTTTTTTTAATCAAGTAATTTTAGTCTGAAATTCATCCCTTCTCTAAGTCAGCTGTGTCTAGCTGCAGATTTACTGCTTCAACACAGATCATAAGAATGAGAATGTAGCTATAGTGTTCTTTGTTTATTTACTTTTACTTTTAAGGGGTAAAATACTTCAGGCAGCAACTAGTTCAGAACTCTTGGATTTGGATGAATTTGTGGTTGGTTGGTTTGGGGTTTTTTTAGTAGATTAGCTTTGGAATATGCTTCCCTTACTGTTAGTGGTCCTGTAACTAACAGATATATGGTACAATTATTGAAATGTCTTATAGATAAAACAGAATAATTTCACAGAACCTGGAAAGCAGTAATTGTTTATGTAGACAAATTGCCAGCTAAGAATTTCTTATGAGTATTTTCAATTTTTAATGTCATGTAAATTATTCCTACACTAACATAAACAGGAAAGCAGACTATGATTTTCAGAGCCTTTTGAGTAACATTTGTTCACATTTCTTTCATTCATTCTGCATTTTTATTGTACCACCCAATAACAGCTTCCCTCCCTTTCCCACCCTATTCATCCATTAACGCTCAGATAATGACCTCATTGCCTTTCTGCGAAATACACTTATCGCCGGGATTCATTATTCTGTCATGACAAGGCTATTTTTAGCCCAGACTCCAGCTGGCAACTGAGAAGAAACATAGGAAAGGAAATTGCCTCAGGTGCTATTAGTGTTATCTAGTTGCCTGTACTGTCTACAGTTTAATGTGAAGTGTCCTGAAGTGCATGGCTCCAAAATTAATTTTTTGTTATTTCTTTAGCCTAAGAAGCAGTATTCCAGTCCATAGGAAAAAAAAAAAAAAGAAAGAAAGATAAAATATAAAATTGAAATGTGTACATGACTTTGAGGGGGAGCACTTCAAAGCTGATCAATAGGGCAGGTAGAAAAGTATATAGCAGCCAGAGTTATGACAAAATTTGTTCCTTTTGTGTCATTCACCTTGAGCCTTAACTGTGCTGGGCAGAAGCTCACCTCATATTGGTGTGTCCAGAAGGCTGGGGATATTCATCTAGAAACTTGTGCTTGGGAGTGACAGATAAAGAAAACATTTTCACTTTTGCATGGCGCAAAATTTAAGGGGGGAAAAAAAGAGATTTCTGGAGATTTTCCTGCTGGTTTCACTGAGTTGCTAGTAATTTTAATGTGCTGTCTTATCTGTGGAAAAGAGTTTGGAGAAATTTTCAAACTCCCCTGTCTCTGTAGATGTAAGGTTTCAAATGGGCCAATTGAATGTACTATTTCCCTTACAAAAGATTTCAGGAGGTATAATCTTGGAGTAGAAAACTTGAGGAGAGAGTGAAACTTGCTGTTCTATGCCTGGCAACCTTGCCTTGGGGAATGGGAGTTTAAGTCCACAGTCCAGCTCACAGTGCACAGATTTATGCATCAAAATTTACCAGTTTTGATAGAGAAGCTAAATGAGTGTGAAACATGAGAGATCTCCCCTGGATTTTAGTAAATATTTTAGTGTGGACAGTCATTGCTCCAGCATCTAACCTGGCTCACCACAGTCCAGGACTCCTTCTTCTGTGGGAACTGGCTTGCATATTTAAGATTTTTATTATGATTCCATATATTGTTAAAAAGATTGATAAAATTGATTTTGAGACAAATTCAAAATCTCCATTAGAAGAAGTACCTTATTTTCCACACATCAATCTGTATGGAAATCACAGTGTCTCTGTAAAATATTCATGAAAATCTTTCTTTTTGCTACAGTCCAAATACCCTTTATGAAAGCATGCTTTAAGTGGAAAATATGTGTGTTGGAAACCTTTACAGTAAGACTGTGTACATAAAAAATGATTCCCTGTTTAGCCTTACTAGAGCTTGAGGTGTAACTGCCCCACCCTGATCTCCCTTGATATCTGACTGAGATAGTGAGAGCTCTTCTTGAAAACCCGTAAAACTGCAGTAAGTCTTCATGGAAATTAGCTGTTTGATTCCGGATGAAATTCACCTCTAGATCTTTTCTTTTAGCATAAACAGCTATCGTGCCTCTGTGATCCACATGAGTAACTCGGTAGATGTGGCTACAACCTGTGATGGGAGTTACATGCCTCTGGGAACTTTGTGCTAACATGAAATGATTTCAAGGCATGCTTTTTAATAAAGGAGAAAGATAAGCTCTTACAAAATGGAACTTTATGCTGCTGAGAGGCATGGCACCCAAGAAATTAAAAACTGTAGCTGCTAGGGTGGAGGGGAGGAGAAGGGAGCAGCAAGTTATTTCTGAAAATTGGGATAACAGTGGGGTCCATTTTTTAATGGCCATTGCCAGCACTTCTATGTTTAGCTGAGTCAAACAGAACTCTGTGCTTGGCCTCAGGCATCATTACTTCCAAAATGACTCTAAAATGACTATAATATTCTCCATTATATCCTTAATTAAGCGTCACAGGACAAAGAAGCTTTGCAAACAAAGAACGTTTCTGTGCGAATTGTTGTGAGGAGGGAATTGTTGTTCATGGCATCTCTTCATTGTTCTGGTAAAGCACAATGGAAAAAAGCCCATTCGTTATTTTTGTAATATGTTTAATCAAATTATATGTTATGAACCTGTGACTGGATAATGACTTTACAGTGAGTGTTGAATGCTAATGCAATAATGAAAATAAGTTTAAGGAGATAAATATAAAGCAACTATTACATGTGTAAATCTATTATCATTGTTCCAGGAATATGAAATGACTGGATTTAAAGAATAGACAGTAAAGTACTGCTGAAATAACAGCCCTTTTCTGGATTTTAAAGCTAAATCTCATTTAGCAGTGGTTGAAGTGGGGGACAAATGAATTTTAACATTTAGAACACTGAAGAATCACAAAATATTAACTCAGCAAAGAAAGCATGAATTAACATGATGAATAGAAATAGTGTGACTGGCTTGAAAATAGTCCTTTTCTTTCAGACACTTGGAAACTAGCATATTCATTTAACAAAAAATTCCATTTAAATTAACCTAAAAATACATTGGTTTCCAAGTAGCTGAAATGCCACCGTATTTATTCTCTGTGCCCTTAAAAAGTTCTCCTGTAAATGATACTGGCTGCACTTCTGCATCCATGTGCATTTGGGTGGTGTCCATGGCAATAACACCTAGAGATGCCAGCTGAGTTGATTCCTTGGAATCAGGCAAGAGGTTCATGCCTGAAATGTGAGGCAGCCTGTGCTGAAGAGCTCGTGGAGTAATGGCACAGGAGAGGCAAAGGACTGAGAAACATTTATGAACGTATAACAGAGTGCAAAGGCAACGAGGGAATAGCAGCAGTTACTCAACCTGGTATGGATGAAACTCCTCTGAAAATGGAAACAAATCTCACTTTACAGCTGTGAGCATGTGGTCCAAAGGACTTGTGACATGGGGTGTTTCTGGAGTGACTCAGGAGCTGGCTAAAGAAATAGAGGCAGCTAAAAACCAGTGGAAAACCCCACAGCAATTCCTCCTTCATTTGGAGTTCAAATATTTTTTAGAAACCTAAATAGGAGGGAGAAAAACAGCTGCACAGTGCTTCAGGGATTAAATAATAGTCATTAAGAAAAAATTCAGGGGCCATTGCTAATTCAGAGCAGAGTTCTATTATTGAAAAAACATGACAGCCGCCCCCCTCCCCCCACACACAGTTGCAGCTAATAAACAGTTTCATTTAACTAGTAGATTTCTACTAGAGGAGTGGAATATTACCAATTAAAACCCAACACTTCCAAGTGGTTTGTTTTTCTCAAAGAGGGTTAGACCTGCTTTACACTATTTCTTTGGTTTAAAGCAGGTGACTGGAGGTATTTGAAGACTGTGTGCATGTAAACACTTGAGGTGAAGGCTGTGCAGCCTTGGGGAACAGCTGGTGAGAGGGCTGTGGTGCAAGGTACTTGTATTCATCCCAGGCTGCAGAACAACTTCGAGGATAAAGCTCTTTATAGAGCTTTATGGAAGGAAAACCAAGCCTGGTTAACTAATGAAAACTGTGGAAAAGTTTAAGCTATATGTATGTATATTACAAAGTCCAGCCTGATTGCAGATACTGAGGTGAAATTAATGATACAAGATCAGTTTTCACTGACTATATCTTCTTGTTTTGATCCAAGAATTAAATTAGAAATGGCTGTAGCTCATTGATGGTTTTCTAGCTCATTTTTGCATGGTTTTACAACTAGGACCATTGGTTTTTTTTCAGAAACACTTTTTAATTTTCACTACCTTTAAGAAACATATCGATGTTTCAAAAATATAGACTCCTATGTATTGATGCTTCCTATTTCTTGATGCTAAGAGAAGAGAAAAGGTCTTATTAGTGCCTAAAAAAGGGAAAAAGCCCTAAACCATTATGCCTGCCATACACAAGCAAAGTCTGAATCTGGTTATATCATTATATATTGAAGCATAATCATTAGCTGAAGGATGTAGGAGAGATCTGGGGAACAGCGCAGGGTTTAGAGGACATGGAGGAGGGAAAGGAGGAATATATAGCCACAGAGCAGGAGACATGGAAGACAGGTTTCAACTGTTAAGGTAAGTAAGGAGTAGCATCTCAAATACATGGCACAAACCTGCAAGAAAATGAGCATCCTTAATTATGAGGTGTGTGGAATAACTTGTCCTGCATCACATTTCTAATGTTTACAGCTGGTATCTTTGTGGCAAAGGAGGCCTTTCGCATTGCGATGATCTGCAATTTATCTTGTGTTGGTTGCCTCTGACTGGACTTGTGCATCATATGTTATTTTTTCTGTCTCAAAACGGATGAAAATAACTCCGTGAGCTTGTCCTAGAATGAGCTTCCTGTGGTGCCTGCTTAAATGTATCCCAGTTGAGTTTTCCTGAATGTTTGCTCAAATGATTAGCAAGCAGGTTTTAAGAATTAATATATCTTCTGGCATCACTGAGAAAAATGAATGCATCATGCAGCTTGAATAAACCTCCTCTCTTACTTCAATGACTGCTCTGTGCATACATATCGTTTTCCAAATATTCAGGGTGCATAATGTAGCTATTGTGGTTGTTTAATTTCAACACCTAGCAGTTTGTACAGTATGGTAATATTTCAGGAAACTAGTAACTTTCATCACAAAGAATAAATATAATTTTTTTTCCTCCTCCATTTTTCATTTTCTTCCAGTTGATTGAAAATATCCTGTATGTGAATCTCCCTGGTTCTTCCTCATTGCAGCAAATATCAGATGAGCAAATAATTGTCTGTTTTTCTTTCTTTGCATTTCTAGAATTTCCTTTCTTTCCTGTGTTCTGAATGATATCCTGAGGTGTTATAACTGAATTTTTAATATCTAATAATTTCCTTTGAAAAGTTGTCCACAACAACCTATATTGATTTTGGAATATATTTAGGCCATTATATTTGAGGGCAGGCTAGGACTGGGGGGTCAGAGTGGAGCAAAAGTCACGCTGCAGAGACATCTGCTAATTTCAAATAATTTCCAGTATACTTCAGTGTAGTTCAGAAGTCTTCTCCCCTTAATAAACCTTATGCCTTTTTTCTTTTTTAATCTTACCATTGCTTTTCAAATTTGCCTGAATTGAAATGCTGATGCAGCATTTACTGGAGGGGTGGGATTTTTTTTTTTGTTTTAGGGTTGTGGTTTTTTGGTTTTGTTTTTTTAAATCAGGTTATAATATTTGAAAGTACTACAAAAAATAAAATAATAAAACAAAGAAAGAAAGAAAATACATACCCTCATAATACTAAATTTTGCAAATTTTAGTGATAAGTAAGGTTACTTATTGTTGTATGTGACTGGGATGAGGAGAACTGTCATATCAGTGCCTAATGTACTGAATAATGGGCCTTCTGCATAAAGTGCATTTGCTTTGTTCCTATAGTGACAGATGCAAGGAATTAATTGCTCTTAGCAAGAAATGTTCATTGAAGATAAGGCCTGAAATGAACACTGACACACAACTGTGAAACGCCCTGAAACTGTTTCCTGGTGACAAATTACTGCTGAGGTATATAGACCCTTCCACAAAAGTGACACCTATTGAATTTATTAGACAGATTATATAGAGAGGATTGAATCATTTTTTGTCCTGTTTGTAGAGCTGACATTTACCAGCTTCTTCTAATGAATTGGATGTAGGCTACTGAAAACAAAGTCAGATGGTTATGAAATCTCTTGCACTGACTGCCGTGGATCATGCAGCCGCCGACAGTGTTTGTGCAGTAGCATCTTTTGTGTGGAGGTGGACAGACCCTGAGTTTCAGGCTTAGGCAATTCTTCTTTTCCTGGGAAATTGTGCAAGAGTTTCAATCAGAGCTGTGAAGCCTCAATGAACACAGTGAGGCATGCAAACAGTTTGTACATTGCACAAGCTGAGGCTGGATATGATGACCAGCTTGTGGCAAAGGAGGAACCCGAAGGGCTGAAAGTCATGCAGCGGAGCTAGTGTCAAAAATTAAATTTCCCAAGTGAAGGAACCAGTGCAGTCAGTGAGGTGTAAGCAAGCATTTCAAAGCCAGCTTTTTGTAGGGGAATATATGCTGCAGTAATTTTTTTTTGTGGATGTTTATCTTTGGAGACTTTTGTTAAAATACTGTATTTGGTCACCAGTCAGCCTGAACGTGGGCTAATCTTAAATTTTATCTCTTATTTACACATAGCCAGAGAAGATTTTACATGGCATTTCTTATCTGTATTTTGCAAAATAAATTAATATCATGAGCTCCAGTTTACAGAGAGTGAAACAGAGATGCAGGAAAGTGACTTAGTAATTGCCCTCACTCCCCAACCTCTTGACAGAATCAGTAACAAAACCAAATCTGCTGATCACAACCCTGTGTTGCTTTCTACAGTCTGGTTGACGTAGCTACAGATAATTTTAGTCCCCTAATTTTGTTATTTTGGGTTTTGAGTCCAGGTTGCCGTAGCATGGGGAAGAAAAGAAAGGCTTTATCTCCTGTATCAGCAGGTCACCAGTCACTCAAGAATCCAGGAGTGTGGCATTCCATGGAGCTCAGCATGTGCAAAGGCACCAGTTCACTGAGTTGGTGTGCATTTAATCCTATACTTAAAATGCAAGTGAGCAAGCTTGTAATTAAAGGCTTCTTTATAATTTGCGAAAGCAGAACCGTAAAGAATTTCCCTGTTGCACCTCCATCCAAAGTATTATCAATGATCTCTTAAGAGCTAAACAGAGAAGTAATCCTTCCTCAAGGTATTCTGAAGGAGATGAGAATAAAGTATTCTTCAGCAGCTTAGGATCAAAGCATCCATGAGACAGCTTCTCCAAAATAGGCCATGCTACTGAACATTTACTGTCGGTGAGCATCCCATGACATGGCTCATGGTAGTTGTTTCACAAATCAACCCTTGCCCATAATGCTGTATAAACCCAATGCACTGCTTTGATCTTGCTCTCCTCCCTTGTTTGCTGGATGCCAGTCCATGGCTGACTTTGCCCTAACACAACAGATGAGGATAGAGTGAAAAAAACATTACAAAGAAGTATAAACCAGCACTTTCTTCCCTTTTACCCTCTACAGGGTTCACCTCTGCAAATAAATAATCTGCTGACTTTAGTTCAGCTCTCAAGCATGGAAAGTTTTATCTCACTTTCAGGCTTCTTAATGGGTTCTCCACAAATGTGTGAATGGAGAAAATATATTTGAATAGTAGATCCCAGCTCTGTTTGCCCTGATGTATGTGAAGACACCCCAATTCTATCCTGTTTCTGTAGAGAAATGTTAGAAGAAATTCTCCATCGTGTTAGCAAAATAAAGAAAAAGAAAGGAAAACAACTCTCATCCTTATTTTATTCTGTTCAATCCTCCCTTCTCTAATATCAGGGCTCTGATTTGACTCTCTGCCATTCTTCTCTTTTTGCCTACTCCAAAATATCACGTGCATCAGGGAGTGGCAGAAAAATCTTTCTCCATACAACTTTAAAGCTTTCTGAACCCCAAACCTCTCTGTCTCAGAGGAGCTATGGGGCTGCTCTAGCCAATGAATTCAGCACCGTTGAACTTGAGCAAGATTGTGCATGTACAATGTGATGTGAAAAAGAAAATTTTAGCCTAGCAATGACAGCCCATAAGTGCTTTGGTTTTCAGAAAGATTGTTTTGATATTCTGCTATATGTGTAATTTGAGTATTTTTTTCCTCCCCAGTGATTTAAATTAATTTGAATCAAATCATTAGGCCCAGACTGGTACTGAACATAATGAGTCATCCCTAAATTAATATTGTCTATCCTGAAGAACGCCTGTCTAAATGACTGGAAGATTCGCGCTCCTCACAAAGTCAGCTACATTCAAATGAGTTCTGCAGCAGTTCATTAGATAATGGTGTAATTTATATGTCTGGGTCGGCAAGTGTTTTTTTTGCTTTCACTTAAAATGGACAAAGAACAAGTTACTAAACAGGTGTTCTGTAAATTTTTTTCTATTTCTCTGAGTGGGGAAAAAGAGGGGTAAAAAAAAAGAACAAGAAGAGCTTGAATCAGGAGAAAATGCAGTGTACAGTACTACAGCTATTTCCAGTTCCTGCCTCCCTATTTCCTTGTACAGAACGGCATTATAAAATAAACCTGCCTGCCTTTCAGCAAATTCTGTCTTAAATGATGTGCTTGACACCAGCACTTGAAAGGTTCAATGCTAAAGGGATCTGTTAGTATGGAGAATAAATGCACATAATTAGTCTGAGTTCAGTGGTAGGTGAAACCTCTGTATAACTGAAGTCAGTCATTCCAGATGCTTGCTGTATGTTGGACCTCCTGCCTCCCTGCATCACTGTGCCAAGTGCTGTATTTCAGTCAAGGGAGGAGAGACTGGCAACAGCACAGCGAGAGCCTCCTACAAATGCTTTTCTGTGGCTGTAGAGCCCACACGCTAAATGGTCTGCAAGCTATGCATAAGGCAATTTATCTTCTGAAGGGTTTAAATAGCATAGCCTCAATGAAACAAATGGAGACTTATTATTATTTTAAACTTATTATTTTATCAACGAGCACCAAACTCGGTTGTTGGGTTTTGGGTTGTTTTTTTTACTGATTATCAACTTTGGGCAGTGACTATTTTTATGTATTACCCAGCCTGCCAGTAAATGAGCTTCTTTCCTGTATACCTGTGTTGACAGCGTATGGCATTTCAGATTTAGGTAATCTTGGCCTCCTTAGGGGAAGAATCTGTCAGTTGTTCTCTGTAATGAATGATGGGTTTATGGTATGAGGCACTGCCTGTAATATTAGCGGCAAAAGCGCCTGGCTGTCCTAGATTGTATAGTGCTGGTTTCTGGTTATGGTAGCTACAGTAATGAATGGCTAAATTATATGAGTTGACAACTGTTCTGCTTTATAAAACATAACACTATTTTTGCTTAATTTCCGTGTTACCATGAACAGCAAGAACTCCCTATCTTCCTCCCACAAATAAGGGAGAAGAAATGGGGATAGAAAATGAAATAATTATTTCATTCTCTCTTCCCTTTGCTGGCACAAGGTGATTATCTAGCATTGAATCCTTTAGCATGAGTCTCTTTCAAGGCAATCTTGCAGTGAATTTATATGACTGACCTTGCTGGCGTCAGTTGCTTTTGTAACCTGAATACTCTGGATGCAGCACATTTATTTCATTGTGTTGTTGGGCTCAGAGGAAGTGAAGGAATAATGCTAAAAATGAGTGACCGAGCTGACAGAAATTACATTTGAGACGGAAGTTTGGAGGGGCTTGGAATAATACAAGTATAATGGGTGTGAATCATACCCATATCAGCAGATTTGTTATCTGGACGCCAGTTTACTGAAACTCTTTATCGAGTTGTGTCTCTGTAGCTTCTGGGTTGTTGGTGATTGCTCAGTCCCTGGGGTGTCTGGGGGTGGGCTTACAGACCTCTTTTCATATGGCTGCTCTGCTCTAACTGCTCGCCATCAGTCATCCCATCTTGCTGCCATCCTTTTCAGGGAATTGAAGCTTAGAAATTTCTACCGTACCAAGGCACGGTCCTGGGGCTATTAGTAACAGTCATTTTTATAATAGATGGAATCTGTAAGGGTCCCAAATCCTTCAAAAATATTCAAAGTAGTTTTTACACTTTTGGTTCTACTTTTTCCTAGGGTTCTTCCATTTCCTCCTTATGTCTGGTCTTGTGTTTGGTTTTTTGTTTTTTTGGGTTTTTTCCCCCAGAACAAATGTATTCCAGAACTCAAAATGATCAGGAAAAAAGTTAAAAGAACATTTTAAAATATGCAATGAAAGGTTGCTTTGTGTATTAGGCCTAGAAAGTGAACAATGACTTTTTTTCATTTGTTTTTAACAGGAATTCCTAAACTATATGTGGTCGGACAAATTGTTGGGTATATCACAATAAAGTCAACAATTAAATTTTTAAACAAAACACTGAACAAATTCATTAGTGAAATATTTAACTTTGATTCTATAAAAGCTGTTGTTCAATCGTGTAATTTTCTCCTTTGGCAGATTTTCAAAGTTTTCAAAATATCGATTGTTCTGTAATTTTAGTCCCCACAGCTGTGGCACAGAGTTAATTTCCTTACTAGAGAAGCCAATCTGCATAATCAAGATCTGAAACAATGGTATGTTGTCTGCTTTTCCTACTGAGTGTTTTCCTAAAGTAATTTTTTGTCCTATCATAAACTACTTTCAGGAATATAGAGCATAATATGTAACATAGAAATTTCACATAAAAAATAATGCAGTGGATGATTTAATGTTCCTACAAACTGATTGTATACATAAATGTATGTACTTCTAGTGCCACTGGAAGAATAGCTTCTGGCTTTCCCACTTCCTGGAGCATTGTTCTTTTCACATACACTTCTCTTCTGTTTGAAAATCCATGCACCCTTCATTTCCCACAGATGGCCCAAGGAAGACTCCCATTTTCCCAGAGGTGTGGAAAGAATTTTATTTATCCAGATGCCCACATAAAGTCTCTCCTGAAATATGTCAGAACAATGACAGGTTAGAGAGCTGACAGGAGCACGCTGCAGTGAGCCTCTGAGAGGTCTCTAACACTTCAGCTGATGAAAGCCAAGCAGTATTGGGGCAAGTAAAAGCCGGGACAGTAAAAGAACTTGGATAATCAATATTCCTGTACCTGTGAGTTGCTGTGCAACATCAGTAGAGACCAGAAAGATGCAAGGGGTTGGAAAATAAGAGTGAGTTTCTGCTGTGTTGCTGATTGCTGGGCAGTCTCTTGCAGCATAGGTCCAGGCTTCTCATGCTTAAATCAGTGGGTTTTGCCGACTTAAGCATTTTGTGCTGAAGCTGTCGTTCTGTTGCAGGGACCTGATCAGCTCCATCCAAAGAGATCACCACCAGTTCAGTGTAGGCTCCTTCCTATCTACTGTGCAGATAGACCTTTGTCTACCACTTACCTCATGGTTGAAATTGAGATCTGCTCCTGTGACAAGCATTGAACTTGGTACCATTTTAAGACATTTCTTATGCCTTAAAAAATAGATGACTAAGCTTTGTCTGGACTATATGTCTGTCTAGTGTTACACACCCAATGACATCTGCAAGGATGACAGGATTTGCTCAGCTGTGTTCTCAACCGCCATGCTAAACAATTTCCCTGTTTTGTCTTTAAATACCAAAGAGCATTACAAGTTGTGATAAGCCACGTGACTGATCTGCATTTTGATTCCCCAGCAAGCTACAACAGTCTAATCATTGTGTTCAAAGCTGTGGTTTAGAGGAGCAAACTGAATTTAATTGAACCACACATGGAAAGCTAAATGTCCAAAGCAGAAGAGGACCAAAGCACTGATACTGACAAGGGAAAGTCACTGGCTCTTTCAGTGGGAAGAAAAAAAATTACTTGAAAAATATGAGTAATCTCTGTTCAAGAGATATGAGTTGGAGGGAGCTTGGACACTGATTACCGGAGCAGAGGATGCTTGAAAACTGAATGGAAGCTCACACTACTCTTTCAGAGCCCGGTTCTGTACTCTACCACACACCAACAGCTTCCACTTTGGATAGCAGAAGCTATTTGGGTCTAGGAAATGCTGAGCTTGACATTAAACTATGCATTCATAAGCCTGAACACTTTACAGAATCAAAGTTATATCTTTCCTACTGAACAGCTGGAGAAACTGAGTCACAACAAAAATGTCCTATTTAAGGTCTGATGGAGAGTGTGTGATAGAACAAAGAGCTGAATTCAATTGCTGCCTTATCATGATCTAGAGTCTGTAGCACAAGTCTGGTGAGGAGCAGTTGAGTGAGCTGGGGTTGTTTATTCTGGAGAAAAGGAGGTTGAAGTGGAACCTTGTTGCTCTGTACAGCTTCCTAAAAGGAGGTTGTAAGTGAGGTGGAGGTTGTTCTATTTTCCCAGGTAACAAGTGACAGAATGAGATGAATTAGCCTCAAGTTATTTCAAGGAAGATTTAGATTAGATACTAGGAAAATTTTCCTCACTGAAAGAGTGGTCAAACACTGGAACAAGCTGCCCAGGGAAGTGGTGGAATAGTCATCCCTGGAAGTGTTCAAAAGGTGTGTGGATACAGCACTTGGGGATATGGTTCAGTGGTGAAGATGGTGCTGCTGGGTTAATGGTTAGACTCGATGACCTTGGAGGTCTTTTCCAGCCTTCATGATTCTATGTATCTATGATGCTTTATACTCTGGATTATTGCTTCTTCCCAAAATGCATCTGGTTCAGAGTCACTCTGACACTCCAGCCCAGTTTTTTCTATTTGTTGTTAATTGTTGAATTATTTCAACTAGGGGACAGCTATGTTTTAATTTGGCTTTTCTTTCACAAGGATTGAGACATGTTTATTTAATTTAAGAAACCAAGCGAAACAGCCTTCTATCCATTGTTACCTTTTTAAATAGGCATTAAATCCAAGGATCTCTTTTCAGGTTTTAACTGCTTGTATTTTCCTTAGTTTAACTTCACTACTGAATGTTCTATTTAATTTTATCTTTTGCTTGATGAAGGTATGAAGCTGTGCTGCTTGTCTTTCAAGTTATTTTAATTGTCCTAAATAACTAAATTCTTTTGCAAACAGAAATACCATTTAATTGGTTAATTTCTGTGCAGATTTTGGGAAAATTTCTGTGATAACTAAGATGCAAATAAAACAGTGTTAGTTACACATGATAAAAGTCAAAATCTGTATCTTCTTTCCAAGCCTAATGTAGTTGAAGCGTTACTCATTAATTTCAGATTTCTGATGAATTTAAATATTGAGTGTCATTATTTTATCCATGTCTCCTGCTGCTCTCTGCTGTCTCATTTCTTGAGCAACAGGGATCAGATAGTGCCACTGTCTTCAGGGACAAAATGTATTTCACTCAAGTGAGACACCTTAGCTGTTCCTGTGAACAAACAAGCAAACTAATATAGCTAAAGGACTTGGGAATGACTGCCTTCCAGGAGAACATTGTCTATCCTGCTTACACTATTTTTTTAGGGCTATAACTCTAAATGGTCTTTCCAGGCTCTTTTAGCACCACTTTGTGATTATACGGACTGTACCTGTTGTTCACAGGCAACTCTAAAGTTGCTTAAGTCTCTTAGCATTTCCTGTGAGGATAGAAAACCTTCTGGAGGCTTTTATCCTCATGGAGAGTTGATGTCAAAATACCATGCCTGGAAAAGAAAACAAATCCCATTCTGTTGTAAGAGCACTACTGTCCACACTTTTTTGTTAAGAAATGCCATTTGCTGAGTTCAGGTCAGGATTCCTGCCTGCTGTGCCAACTCTGACACAGGCATTGGAGTCACATGACACTGTCTTGACCTCATCCTCAGAAAACTATGCCTTCGCCGAATGTCGGTGTATCTCCTGGTCTTTAGATGTGGTGTCTCAGCTTGGGATGTGCATGAGGAAATGTTCATGATGTATACAGGCACATTACATTATATTGCATTGATACCTAAGGGTGGTTTTTTGAAGCCTCAGCAGGGGTGTGGGTGTGTAAGACTGTGAGGATGGGCGGGGTGACATGGACCCCTGTTGATGTCACTGAGAAGTTTTGGCATTGGAAAAGGGTATGAGGAAAGGAGGTGAATGGTATTGAGACCCATTGGGTCAAACACAAAAACTGAGCTTAGCTGTGATTCTTAAACTGATATCCATGAGTTTTAGACGCTAAGCAGATTTGCTGCTGCACGGGAATCGTTGATTTAAAAGAAGAGTATGAGAAAGCTTGAGATGTACCCATCTAAAGCTTGACATTGAGCATTGTTTCTTGGTTTTTTGGAAGTGAGGGGTTCCAGACATCACCAGTGATTTTGCACGTCTAAGAATGAGAGTGCACCTGAATTGGACATCTGCCCTGTCAGTGCTGGAGCAGGGTTTTATCTTTTAGTATAACCTCAGAAACTGTGGAGGATCTTGGGCTACAGAAATGGGTACAAAAACTTGTTAAATGAGCCCTGTACTTGCTTGTGGTTCCATGTTCAAATCTCTAAATATGAGCCTCTGCATGCAGTTTCACAGCTTAGTTCCTAGTGAAAGAGCCTGCGCTTGTGCTCATCGAGTCACAGAACCTCCTCCTCCAGCTCCTCCTGGCCCTGCCCACACTGGCCACCCACGGCAGCAGGAGGAGGCAGCCTGAGCAGGAGACACCAAGCACCCCAAGCCCTGCTTTCACTTCCTCCTCACCCCCTGATCCAAGCACAACACCGCTGGTCAGCATCCACCAACTCCCTGAAGATGAGCATGGGACATGCCAGGGTGTTCTCCTCACCATCATCCGGATGGGTCCTTTCCATTTTTCAACACTACATTCTTTCTCTTTCCTCATTAGCTCTTTAGTTGCTGCTTTTACCAAGCCTTTTCTTGTTCCATGAGGGTTTAGGAGTTGGTTAGGAGGGATTAAGACCCTTGAAAGGGACATGGCAAAGGATTTGTGTAGTTTGCCAGCATAAAGCTTTTTGTCTCATTAAAATCGCAGCTAAATCACAGGTGTGCTTTCTGTGAGAGAATGAATTTTCCCTCTTTTCTCCTTTCCCTACCTGTGACAAAAGATGCACCACTCCTGCTTTTCAGTGCCACTGTAGGATTTTTTTTTTATTCATAACATTCCCCCTACCTCATTCCACATATCCCAGGGAGCGTCAGACCACCGCTATACCACCGCAGCTTCGAGTCATGCTGTTTCCTTCATCCTCCGCTGCCTGTCTGGCTGTGAAGGCATGCTAACAACTCCCACAGCCTCCGAGTGCAGCAGGATGGGCAGAGCTACTGGCGGAGTGCGCTTTCAGCTCTCCGTGCTGAAGTGGTTGACAGATGTTCGGAGGATTTCTTGTCTCTGGACCAGCACTTCGTCTGTTCCAAGTTATTCAAAACACAAACAGTGGGTTGGCAGGAGTGAAATATGCTCAGAACCAGGATGTCAAAACAGAAATATATTTTTAAAAGACAAGTGTCAGGGGAAAAAAAAAAAAAAAAGAAAAAAAAAGGAAGGTGTTCATGCAGTTTGTAGGAAGATGCTTCAGATCAACTTAAATAGTTGAAATTTTCTTCTGTTAACCCCTTGGGCTCCCATCTGACATGCTATTCCACTATGTCTGTAGTGGTTTTCTTGCTTAACAAGGGCATTTTCCAGGGATCAGGTCCTGGATCCCTGATCTACTGGTGGATGGATTTACCACATTTACAAGGTGTTGGGATTACAAGCTAGCAACATAATTAGGGACTGTCCTGTCAAGCATACTATTGTAAAATTGTAGTGAGATCCTGCAAGTGCATTGAGTGATACTGTTGAACAAAGTGGTGGAGGAGACATTTAGCGAGAAAGAAAATTATTCCAAAAAAGTAGAGAGGACTAGAGCAGAGATAGGGAGGAGAGCATGGCAGAGGTAAAGGATGGCTTGAATTTAGAAGAGAAGAGAGGCAGCTCTGCTTATTTCAATTCATAGTCCATACAGAAAGAAGATTTTCAGGGTCCTGTAGCACATACAGCTTGCCTGCAGCCTCCTTGGGCTGCGTGTGCATAGTAAGGCAGGGGTGGTAGCTGACAGCAAAACGAATCAGCAGCAGAGCTCTCTGAAAAGGGCTGTGCTGCTTTGGCTGAGTTACTGCCAGCAGGGCGTTAGTAACTCCAGTCACAGGTAGAAAAGGATTCCTCTGCACAAACAATTCTAATAAAATTTGAGAGAAACAATATAAGGAAGCATTTAAATAGACAATGGAAACAAAGTCCAAATACAGAAGACAAAAGTGAAATTATTTCAATTATGCTTTCTCTTTTTTTATTTAGTGTGACGATTATTTCAGCAAAAGAGAGAGGAAAAAAACTAATTCAAAAAACCAGCAGTCAAAGAATGTTGAAATTGTCATGTCCTGTATAAATGCTTTTTGGTCAGCATAAGAGTTGTCATTATTACAATAAGGGTGTCATAGGATAAGGATATAATCCCATTATTGCTCTGCACTAATAAATCAGCAAAACGCTGCTTTGCTGGCTTTCCCCCATTGCAGAAATAATTCTTTCTTCAGCTGTTGATGCTGTTCATGTGGGTGTCATCCACGTCATTTTCTGTTCTGGTTGTAATCCTTGTCATCAGGACAGAGTCACGCAGTAACATTACCCCCTCTAATGATAATCTTTGACCTGCAAATTAACTTGGTGCTATGCATTATTTTGAGAACACTTTTGATGACAGTGGGTTCTTGCTGTCTTATTGCAACTCATTGTCATGACAACGTGCTTGGTAGGAACATTTTGGGGTTTTTAGAAGCTTTCTGTTCTTATGGCAAATAGTACTGATGCTCTGGCATTCTCCATTTTTGTTGAGATCTGATGTGAAACTGAAAGCTCCAAATGTACATGCGTGGCAGATTTATGAATTTTAGTTTTGAGCTTGCAGCACTTTTATTACCTTTATAATAGTCTGGACTGTGACTTAGTGCCTGTTTCTTTTTTTTCCAATAGACAGATGGCTGTGTGACCAATTAAAAGTGAAGGGACTGCTCTTCTTTTCATATTTGTGTAATTCTGCTCATTTCAACCCAGCTGAACCTGCCTGATATTAATACCAATGAAGAATTGAGCAAAATCTGCCTACTTTCAGTGGATGTTTTACACATTTCTTCTACATCCTCTTCTTTTTTCCTTTTTTTTTTTTTTATGTTAATGTAAGCAGATTTTGTGAATTCTTATTCATGAAGACAGCACATAGCCGGGGAAGATACTGCATTTTTGTCTGAAATGAAAATGATGATATTTACCTATGTTAGATTCATAATAAATGTCAGTTTTGATCTGCTTGCATGCCTTTGTGGGTGGACAATACTTAAACATTCATACTTAGAGCATTAAAACACTTTGCAAACTCTTGTAGCCGAGGGCAATGCTACACCTACCTATCTAGTGCAAGAATCATTGAGTGGGTGTGGAGAGGAAAGGACAGAAAAAGATAAAAAAGCCAGCCTGGGAGATCTGTATTTCACACAATTGAATCCAAACAACGATATGCCTTTATTCTCTCTAACTCCTGGGCTTAAGATGTAATTGCTTTCTGTCATTGGTGGCATTTTGGCTTGGTGTGTTGTAAATCTGAGGGAGAGGTGATCTGTGACTGGCTGTGTTGCCTGTCTGCTGGGTGATCCTAGAAGCATCCTGCTGCCTCCAGCTGTTCCTGCTTGTGTTGCTGTACAATTTTTGAGGCAGACCCAGCAGGCTGAAGCCTTGATCTGAATCCAAGTATAGAATATGAACCCCTAATGCTGGGCATAGACTTTTGATGTGGGAAGATAGAAGGCATGTTTGCTGTGCAAGGACACTTACGAGAGGCCAGATACGAAACCCCTGCTCTGTCATAGACTGGAAACTGCGGGTGTTTTTAATTCCTGTCTTGGTGGCCAGTAGAAAACAGCTGAAATGTCACAGCCTACACTTAAAAAGCATTCTGATTTGGGGTTTTTTTTGTTCCCTCTTCATTCATCTTTGTTTTAGGAACACTTCATTTTAAATTGATTTTGTTATTAGTGGATCTGCTCAGAGGCAGTACACCTGTTACATATATTGAGAATCTGACTCCTGACTTTAGCTGGTGCAAGTGACAATGTTTTAAATTAAGCCGTCCTCCCTGCAACTATCCTTCTTTTCTTTATCTCCCCACCCAGACATAAATAACCAGGCAACAGAAGGCAGGTACTGTTATAAATTGTCAGGCTACACAATTGCCTCATGTTTTGCATTCTGTTCTCTTCCCCCATTATCATCCATTTGGAACTAAAAGTTCATCCATTTGTGGTTCTGCCATGAGACGATGTCAAATAAATTGATATTGTAGTGTTTAAAAAGTGTTAAAGAATACAAATATATATCAATACATTGATAATGCTCAGCAACCAAAACTGTAGCGCTTTATTACTGACATTTAAAGACCAAGGGGAGTAAAGTCTAATATAGGGAAGAGTGATTATCACTCACAGTGTCTAATTTAAAAGTTGAGTGCTGGTTTTGCTCACCAAAAGGCCCATGATCTGTTAGTCCTCTGTTTCCCTTATACAGTAGGTGTTCCTCTAATAAAGAGTTTGTTATTTCCTTCTAAAACGTCAGTATATCATCCATCCCAGGTCTTCACTGTGGTTCTGTGAAACAGTTGGTGTCAGGAATTGTAATGAGATATGGTCCTCTCCTAAACGCTCAGCCAGAAATACAAGGCACAGTGTCGGCCAGGCAGTGAAGGCAGCCTGGCTACCTCTCTGTTTTGTTTTTTTTATCATGGCATTTCAGGCTGCCTCATTCTGTTCCACTCCCCCTTGGCTGGTGCTTTGCTGCATTTCTAGAGTCACTATAACAAGTGTAGCCTGGGTTGCATTGCAGTTCTTAAACACAGCCCCACTGTTGTGCAGTGTACATGGATCAGGTCTGAATTGCAGAAACATTTTTACATCATACCTAGAGCTTGTTCCGCACACTGGGGCTGTGAGACCAGTGTCACCTCTCAGGGGCACTACCCTCCCACTGCTCCAGGCTGCCACATGTGTGCAAAAAAGACTATTCCAGTTTCTCAGTCAGCCCTAAGTTTTGTCTTTATTTATTAAAACATGCAAGGATGTGCTTTAGTTCAACTCACAGGCTTCTCGAAAGAAAGAGGCAGAGCAATATCTACTCCTGTCCAGACAAAGACTGGCATGTTTCATTCATGTCTCAATAACTGTAAGAAGACAAAAAGGGGGTCAGGACATGCTGTTGGCCTTAAAGGGTCTGGTTTTCTTTCTTTTTTTTTTTTTTTCTTTAACCACTAGCAGTTTCTAAAATGTCTAGTCATGCACTAGACAATAAAACCTTATCTGTGCTGCCAAATTCCTCATAGATTTGTCTGAATGTTTCCCATTTTGTACAACCTTCAGATGTTATGGAGAACCCCACAGGCTGTATCCTGCTATCAGTTTTAGAGCTGAACTCCCCTCCCATTGCTACTGAAATTTAGATGAGGGACAGGGGGAGGTTTGCATAAAAAGCAATGACACAATATGGTCGATGATTTTGTTTTAACAAATCAGGCTGACTTGCCAGATGGGTTTCTACTGTTGAGAGCAGACAATGCAACACTTGATTCTGATTTTTGGAACTCTGGGGATAGAGACCAAAAGTGCTATGATTGAAAGTACTCTGGCACTGGTCAACCTCCCTTCCCTTTTCATTCTTCTGAAAATCTTTAGCACTGCGTTTTTGACAGTCAGTATATTAAAAAAAAACCCTAAAAAATTGGCATCTACATACTTGAGCCAATCCTTTGGGATATTCTTTTGTGTAGTGCCAATCTCAAAAATTATACAGAGCTGTTGAGAAAGAAAGCTCAGTCATGCTGCTGCTCTAGAAATTAATAACATCTGAGAGAGACCATGGTCTGTTGGGTAGTAAGGCACCCTTCACTCCTTTTTCTTGTGATTTCAGTGGTGAAATCTTCAGAAGGGATTTTCACAGAAATAGTCACTAAGAAAACCAGCTTCAGCATGAGGATGACAATAAACTTTATTATATGTGTGCTGTCAGCTTCCAGTAGACTACAGGACTATTTAAATAGATGCTCGGATTCCATGTAAGGAATCACTGGCCATGAGATATGAACACCAAAGTGACAGCAGTGATGTATTCCAGGCTGGAGACTAATCAGGAGAATAATATGTGTTTGTCCAGTTTAGTGTTAGTCTTGTGAGTAAAGCTGATTAGTGACAGATATAGATAGGGACAGGGCCATGATTTGTTATCCACTATAACAAATCAATCTAAAAATAAGCATATGACAGAATAAACACCATGAATCGGGAAAACTGATTTTTTCAGAGAGATAAGGATGTCTTATTTTATCTGAAACTGGAGGCAGTCACGCTAATGAGTGGGAGATGATTGTGATATATCAGAAACAGGGACTGCAGTTAGTACGAATCTTTGTTTGCTCTGGTGTTTGCTTGCAAGTAGGAAGCTTTCTAAGAGGGAACTCAGTGGTAAAATGTGAGTTGGCCTTGGTAAGTGATGCTAAGGATGGAATTGGCAGCAGAATGGGATGAGCCTCACATAATTTGGGGGTGGAAGGGGGAGCTTGAGTGAGTGAAATATAATTACGGCTTTCCTGGCTGGTAATGCTGCCTTGAAGTTGCACTCCTCCCTGTATTGTGAAGACATTTTCAGTGCAGCTGAAAATGTGTTGCTAATCAACACGCAAATGTGAACACTACAAATAAAAAACCATTGGCATTTTTTAAGAGAAATTATAAAGGCTCTTCATCTGGAGGATATTTGTACTTGCTAATAGCTTCTGACAGTGATAAACTTGTGGGCAGTGTCATTTCACAAATGAGGGATTAAAATCCTGAAGTATTCCTCCAAACATGAACCCAGGGTCTTTTTGAAGTTCCAGGCAGTGAAAAAGTCTAGCCCAGTCTGCTTTGCCATCCAAAGATGGACTTGTTCATTTCATTGCAGAGCTTCCTTTTCTGCTGCTTAAAATTGATGATTAAAAAAAAAAAAACCCACAAAAAACCCAGTGGAATATTTCAGGAAAATACATCTTTCTTATAAAGAGGAATTGCTGTACAAGCCATAATGATGCATCTAGTCAAGCATCTTAAATAAGCTCCTGATGCTCTGCTTCATTTGTGCCAGCCAGCAGTTCAAGGCAGATATTGGAAATTAAAGTCGTCTTTCAGAGCTGGACCTCTGAGCCAGAGATGGATGCTGTGTTCTGCCAAATGATCTGTGGTGGGCACGGGCATCACCTCTGCAGTGGAACCATCTTCTTGCTACCCTGCTAGTCTTCGGTGTCACCTCTCCCTTCATGATTTACAGAAACTCATTCTGTGTTACCAAAACTGGAGGCTACTGCAGTATGTGGATGTCTGAAGAGCAATTGGAGATATATATATTCCTTTTTTAGTGTTGTTTTCCAGTCTGTGTTCTTTTAAGGTGAGACAGAAAAATCTCAACATTCCCCCAAATCATCTTTGAAACCTCTCAGACATGGAGAATTAACTAGGATTGAACTAGGCTTGGTTTGAAGTATTTTTTTCTCAGTCAGAATAGCTTTTTTTGCATGTTCCTTTGTGTCAAGAATAAATAAAGCAAAAGATAAGTAAAAGAAGAAAAAAATGACAGATAAGTGTACTCAGATAACAATGACACAATTTTGTTTCCTACCAGGCATGTTTCAGATGTACCTTTTCTAGCTAATCTCTAATCATTAGTGTCCCATCCTTTGACAGCCTGGCTTTGCTAACAGCTTGTGTCGGTCAAGTGTCAAGGCCAGCAGCTTGCACTGAGCTTGGGTGCACACTTGTTCTCTCTGCTCATCTCTGCCTGCTTCCTCTTCCCTTCCGATGGTGCAATTCAACACACTTCTTCCTTGCTGCAGCACTCACTAAATCCAGGTCTAAATGGCAATCTGGGATAAGATCACAGGGCCTGTAGTGAGTTGAACTCAGTGGTCTTTCCCAAAACTGCTGCCCCAGCAGGCTGCCTGCCTCGCTGTTTGCTGGGTGAGCTGCTTTGGGAATGGGCTGGTGAAGAGCAGGCAGGCTGGATGCGGGCAGGGTGTGTGTGTGCATGGGAACATCCACTTAGGCACCTGTAAGGGTTTTGTGTGTCCTGATCTCTGCTCATTAGGAACTTTTA
This sequence comes from Origma solitaria, assembly GCA_013397895.1. NCBI lineage: Eukaryota > Metazoa > Chordata > Aves > Passeriformes > Acanthizidae > Origma > Origma solitaria. The sequence goes on along the minus strand of VZRL01004691.1, from coordinate 274,552 downwards.
ATTCTGCTTCTTGCTTCAGCTAGGCTCTTGCATCATCCAGGGGCATTTTTGGGTACCTGCTTAATGCCAAGCTGCCATCTGATTTTCTTTTTTAAACTAATTTTTAATCTTTTCTGTTTGGGGGAAAAACAAGCTGTGTTCAAGCACTACTTCACATCTCTAAAAATAAAAGTTGGCTTTCTAAGTGCACAGCATATTCCCTCTCTTTCTGCCTCTCCATCTCCCCCCGCTTCCCTCTCTCTGCTTCTTTCTGCTGGAGAGACTGGGAGGGGGTCATTCTTGGCAACCACTGAAGATGGATTCTAAGTGGCGCACAAGCGCACACATAGCAATTTGGCACACAGCAGGGGCTGGGGGCGGGAGGCATTTTGGATTTGTCAGCTCATCGGCACAGCTAGGTTCTTGTCAAACAGCAGAAGTTGCACAAGTCCCTGGCGGCTGAGATGCAATTGGTGAAACTGTGTTGGTCTGGAAAAGCAAAGATGTGAGGTCACAGTATCATTTTCCCACTCATGCTGCAGCACAGTTGACAAATCAGCTCATAATCTGGCATTACCTCCTCAACTCCCATTCGCTTTCCTGTCTTTTGTGCCCCAAATTTTATGTCAGTTCTGATCTCTGTTCTCTGCCCGTGTATCTTCATTTCTCTGTCTTTGCATATCAGCAAGTCTGTTAATTTGGATTCTGTGATATGAATGGCTAGGAAATTTTAGAGACTTAATTGTGGTCAGCATAAGCTTGTGACCAGAGAAGATTTTGTCAAGCACAGAGATTTCCAAAAAGTGATACACGTACTGAGGGAGTTACACAAGCTGCTGCAAAGCAGTACCCAATACAGGGCTGAACCAGGGGTTGGCTTTGCCATTATTGCTGCTGCCATTGATGTGCTGTTGATGGACTGTCAAGAGGTATATAAAAATTGAAAGTGTATTACATTCCTGGTCTAGGAGCTGAATATAGTTTGCATACTATGACACAGATTTCCTTTGATGAGATGCCTCACACTTTCCTAAACTCGTTTTCTGAGTTAATTTTTTTTTTCACTGTATTTCTGCATGACTCAGAGATGCCTTTTCTATTTGTGCTTGCAAGCAAAAAGCATTGGAGCTTTTTACATCTGTGCTGTTTGGGAGACATGCTTTCATCTGCAGGTAAATATACAGTGTAGTTTTGGATATGCTTGACTTCCTTCCATGACTCTGTCAGTTGTTTCAATTCATGGTATCAGAATTTCTTTAAGATATCTCAGTGACAGGTCCACGTAACTGTGTGGATTAGGTTCCTGCCTTGACCTCGACTGCTGTAGGAGATGTTGAGTCCTAATGAAGGAAGTAGGAGGATGCTGACAGGTCCCTGCTTTTGTGTGTTCACAGTCCTACCCTGGGGCAGCACTGCTCTCTGATATGGTGAGGGACTGCTTCTCTGAGAGTAGGTGCAGCAAAGTCCTCAGAAGTTATTTTAGAAAATATTAAACCGATCTGTCACATAAGGCTTGGCCTGGAATTAATTTTGTGCCAACCTGATCATCAATCCACCCTTCCTCAGTGTGTAGAGATGGCATAATTACAGACTTCTGTAGGAATGGAGCTAGGATGTTCTGGAAATCTCTCTTTAGGAGCAGTTCAGAGGAGCTGCTGCTCGGGCTTATCTCCCACAACACAGCCCTGCACATCACACACAGTATTCTGCACACTGGATGTGTATTGCTATTTTTCAGATGAACTGATATACTTTAAAAACTGAAACAGAATGAAAATTAAATCATTAATAGTAACCAAAGATAAGAGTAGATCCAGATCTATGTGCTTCAAAATATTCAAATTTTTGTTTGGGTAATTAAAGGGTGGCTGACAGAGTTCAAAAATAAGCCTCTAGTCTGGTGATCAAGGCATTCTGCCAAGTTAGTCCTGTTGCAGAAATATGTGAATATTCCTTGTATATACAGACCTTCTGGAAACTTGTATACTGCTTTTGCCTTATAAGATTTTTTTCTACCTATTCTTCTAAAATAGCAACAGTTTTAAATTGCAGACATCTCCCTCAGATGCTTTGTAGCTTTAACTGGGTGGGTAAGGCGTTTTGTTGGGTTCAGTTTCCTGTAGACAGGAAAGGGATCATAACTTATTTTTTTCATATATTCTGTCACAGCTCTAACCATCAGGTGTTTGGGGGGAAAAAAAAGCTAGGACTTTGATTGGCCTCATCTTCAATATAAGCTACAGTCTCAGCTGTTTAGTTCTTCTGTGACAAAGTATAAATGAGTAAACTCAGAAGCAGATATTTTGAACAGTTGTATTGAAAACTAGAGGCATCTCCTCAAGGCAGAGGTCAAGTGTTTCTTTTCAGCATCCAACTCCTGTGGATCTGATTGTATCTGTTGTTGTCCTCTCATATCCTTGGGAATACATTTAAAAATACAGGGGTAGGAGGGGCTGGACTGAAAAAATTATTTTCCTCTCATTGTTGCAATTTTGATTCTTCTTCTAGTGCATACTAAGCTAAGTCAACAACATCACAGGAGACCATACGCTCACTAGAAGTTCTGTGATACCATAAAAAGCAAAATAACGTATACATGAGAAAACTTGATGGTAGGGTAAAATCTCTTGTGGGATTACATGCAAACATATCCAAGTCCAACACTAGCCTCCTGCCAGTGCCTGAGCCACTTGTTTTGTGTTGTAAGGTCTTGTGCAATATTGAGTGATGACACCAGCTGTGCTCAGGTTCTTGAATTACAGCTCGAAGGTAGCCATCAGGGGACACACCATGCCTGCAGGAATAGCTGGCTTGCTGCTAGACTGAAAAGCAGAGGGCTGGGAGCTGAGGCTGAGAAAGAAATAAGTAGTTTCCTCAGTCTCTCTGGTTTTTATTATAACTCTTTTGGAGAATTTGGCTTTGCACATCAAAGTTTTGGTCTGATATGCTTACCTTCTAGTGGTATGTGCTAGCATGTTGTCCCTTATGTAATAGAAGCTTAAAGCACACAGTTATATCCCAATACTCTCAGGGGTGAGATAGTCTCCTACCTGCACTCAAGCTTTCCAGCTAGATTTGGTTTTCATTTAGCTTGAATTATTTGTGATGCGAATTCTAGCTGAGGAAACACATTTCCTGAAATGGATATACAACACATGCCTCAGCCACAAAGATCCTTCACTAAACTGATGTCTGGTGCCTTCCTCTTTTAAGGAAAGCTGTAATTTTCTTCCATAGTAAGCTTATTGCCTTTGACAGAAACTGAACAAAACAAAGACCTATTTAAGTAATTTGTTTGTATAGGTGGCTGCACAAGGTCACTTAACAGATTGTGTCAGATAAAGACAAAGCAGACTTCCCATGTTCCAGTTTGTTATGCATTATAAGGACTGGAAGAAGTGGATCTGAATCCATAGTCCTTAAGAAAAATGTTCCTTTCTCTAGCAGGCTTGATTATATAGCTTTCATCACCTGACATATTTTCCCTGAAAGGCTGTAAAATATAAAGAATATTTTCCAAATCTAGCAATAATGTGCTACTTAAATTGGAATATTTTTAAACTGAACTACTCGAATGATTAGTCAGGGAATGAGTAGACATTATTTTGGCTATTGCAGTCTGGCAAGCCCATCTTGATTTGGTCAGCTAGCAGGGAACAATACAGCCAGCAGGGAAGGAGGTACCTGCCCAGATCTTGGCCGGGTATATATATTACTATGAAAAGAGAGTCTTAACTGTGGAAACGAATCAAGTTTCTTTTCCCCAGAATCAAAGAGGTTATTCAGAGGATGCAGGGGAAATGTAGGGATTCAGCTGTGTCACGTTTTCTCTCTTAACTGAGCTGTCTAGGGAGCCTCCCATGTTTTGCAGAAGTGGAAACATCCAGTTTCATTTTATCTTTCTCACACTGCAGCAGCTCTCTTCTTCAGAAGCCAAGGTCACACTACGTTTACTTTTGGTGTTTGTCCCTTTAATTCTCCTACAGTTTCACAAACGCTTCTGGTGTATTTTTAAATTTTAGCTTATAATCACTTTTTTTTTTAAAGGCACCATCTGGTCCCTGACATGGTTTGAAATAACAATCTAGCCAGCACACAACCAGCAGCAAGACTTTACACCTTTCATAACCCAGTATGAGAGCTTCCCCACCTATATTTCTCCACACACACTGTCACCATCAGATCCTATTCCCTCCAGACAGGTCTTGCAGAAAGTAGGGTCTTGCAGCTCTTGCTTTCCATCCCTTTCATCGTGAACATAGTCATTTTATGGAAACAAAATGGATGCACTAGAGAAACTTTCAGCTAGGAATGTGGGAGGTCTGCTGTAAACAGCTCAGTCAGAGAATTTGTAGTTGGAGCTCACGCCTGCATTTAAGCTGCCCTCTGGTGCTTAACACTTCTGCAGTGCATGCCTTCATCGTGTCCCCTGGTGCCTGGAGACATCTGCAATATCCAGGGAGAGGAGGGAATCAAGCATTGCAAAAATTCCTCTAAAACAAAAAGTGGCCCCATTCTGCGGGTGTTTTATTTTAAGTGGGACGTTAACATGCTATGTCATCATTGCAGGTTATGTTGGGCAGGAAGGTTTTCTTGATTTTGATTTTTATGAGTCACTTATAGCATAGTTCATTTAATCTTCTTGCTGCGTGCAACAGCGCTGTCTGTCATGGTGCTTTCCCAGTAGCCACAAATCAAAGCATGCCACTGAGCAGAGCGATCGTGTGACTGTCACCCTCGGCACAGCTGAGGCTCGACCTGGTGTTTCTCTTCTGGCTGGCGGAGGACCTGAGGTTATCAGTGCCAAGGCAGCACGGACATTAAATACAAATGTACCCTTTCCTATTTACAGCCAGCAATTTTGAAAGGACCTAAACCACTGCTGGAGACAAAAACAGGCTAATGTGATGAATGAGAAAGGACTGTGAACAGCTCTGGGACTTCTGTGTAGGTTATCTGTCTGTTATTCACTGGTCCTTTTGGTTTGTTTTCCTATTAACGAAAGGCAAAGGTGAACAGTTACTTCCCTACAAGTGTGTCTGTGCCTGAATCTTGCTGCTGTCCCCACCGCAGTGCCGTGGCGCTGGCAGCCCGGGTGGCTAATATTAGGCGCGCAGCTGATTGTCCCGCTCGGTGCCCTGCAACAGGTGCGGCACGGCCGCCGCGCTGGAATGCCGCCCGGGCCCATGCCGCTGCTGGCACAAGCCTTCCCATTATATCAGCGAGGGCCACGTCCCGTCGCCACGATGCCCCGGCACCCCGGGCTGGCCCCAGCTGTCTGCGGGACGTGGAGCAGGGCGACAAGCGCCCGGGGAGGCTGCTGTGGGGAGAAGCAAACCGCGACTCGTCCGGAGCGGGAAAACAGAGCGGGAGGGCTCTGGATGGGACTGCAGCCGCGCTTGGGGTAAGGAGGAGGTCTCGGCAGAGCCCCAGGCTGGTGGTGCTGAGGCATTGCTCTAGAGGAGGGAAACGCACACAAACAAGTACTAAAAATCGAGTATCAGCGCTGTGAAATGAGCAAATATGGGTTGCATTTGCTCGTCGTCTTGGCCGTAGTTTCTTTACAGCACAGTACTTTGGGTTTGCATTAATTTTAATTGGCACTTTCTAATTTTAGAATGCTCCTGTGAAAAGTTACTTTCAATTCCAGCAGTGATTAGATGGTGATGACGTGTTTTAATAATAAACATGGGAGAAATACTGAAAACGAAATCAAATGTGCTGGCTGCACTTCTGGGGAGGGGGAGAAGTGCTATTGCTCTGCTCTAAAATTATCTGATCTGTCTGCTCTGGGGTGATATCTTAAGGTCTCCCATCTCTCTCTCTTTTTTTTTTTCTCTCCTCTCCTTTTTATCTTTCTTTCTTTCCACCTGTTTTTTCTTTCATTTTCTTAAACCATAAGAGCATATTTTGGTACGAACAACAAAATATCTAGGTGGTGTTTACATAGCCTAAATGTTGGAAAGAGGGAGGGAGAGCCGAAAGTCTAATAAGGTTTCACAGGATCACTTCTAGTGTCCTGTTCCCTTAATGCGACCTGTCTCCATTGACTGTGTGAAGAAAGGCAGGGCTGTCAGGCAGATCAGAAGGGATCTGTGTGCCGCAGTGTGACTTGTGTGTGCTGTTGCTGTGCCTACATGCATGCTCAGGGACGGAGCCAGGCAGGCTTGCTTAAGGAGTCAAGCAGGCTCTGGCTGCAGTGTGGCAGTGTGCTCTGTGCTGGAAAACAGATACTGCTGCTGCTGCTTCTAAATTAAGGAAAAAAGAAAAAAATAAAAGAGAGGCTCTTCTCTAAATTCAATGATTTCTGCTCTGAATTGATCCACAACCCCAGGCAGTAGGTCAGCTTGAAGTAGTGCTCCTGGAGAGTTAGACTGATGCAAGGGAAATCAGTGGGAATCTCTTTCTTGACTATGGCAGGGTTTGGGTCACACAGTCCTCACTATTTCTATTTCTATCTATGCGTAGCTGTGAAATGGCTTTTTTGGGAGTTGTGGAATAAATAAGTGTTATCTGGGGGCAAATAAGTACAATAGGGAACCAATGAGAAAAGTTCAACTACATAAGTGTCAGGTGTCTCCATGTGTAGTCTAGGTTTAAGTTCCTTCCAGGAGAGGTTTCTGATTGGAGCCATTAAAATTTGGACATGGTTTTGACATAAAAGAGAGAAAGTGCCTTTTTGCAGAGCTACTCATGACTATTGCACGTGGAGTTGTGCATCAAAGCAGGGCCTCTTTGCTGTAGGAACTTTTATGTCTTAGGGGATTGTGAGATCCTTCCTGGGCCGGCACCTGTGGCTTAGGACACCGCTCCTGTAACACTGCTGTTGTCCTGCTGCTCCTGACCTCTGCACAGGCAGCACTGCACTGGGGGTTGGCTGTTTGGCAATGAGGATGCTATGCAAACTATGACAGTCCCGTACATCTCACAGTGCCTTGACTCATGCTTCCAGTGAAACCTTTCTCCAGCTCCCTCTCTGTTTCCCACTGTCCACCCACACTGGTTTCTATTCCTCTTATTTTGATACGTGAAGCAGAGTTTGCTGCACCTCAAACTTCAGTGCTTCAGCCATGCCTGAGCAGGAGCTCCCACACAAGGATGGGCCAGCGCCGAGGGTTGGTGTTTTGCTGAAGGGACCATGTGCCAAGGCAGAGGGAAGATACATGACTATCTCCCTTTGAAAGTCATTTGTTTGCGACTTTGAAAGCGCCTCTGTAGGCAGTTCACAGAGAAGCCATTTGCAAATTTGATGCCAGTTTTTAAATGCAAGATGAAAGTGGATTTCACTGCCACTAAGCTTGGCAGCTGTGAGTCCCTCAGGAGAGGTGCAGCAGTTTGCGTCACTGGAGAGCCAGATCTGTCGCCTCGCAAAAGATCTTGTATCCAGGTAGGAAAGCATAAATGAACATGTGGATCTCCAGCAGTGCTGAGTACAGAACAGCACATTACTGAAAATGTTATTTGTTTTTTAACCATTATGATAAAATGCCCAGAGTTACAAAACTTTGAGAAGAATTAAATGTTTATGCCACTTTGTACACAAATCGGTGATCTTGGAGAGAAGTTAGAGGGCATATCCAAATAAGTTTTACAATTAACCTTTTATAACCAAGCAGGTCATGCAGTCATTACTGTATCTATAATTTTAAAAATATTTTTTAATTAAAATTATGCATCATTTTCATAGGACACTGACATTATTGGTTTATGGGCTCCTGTATTACATTATGTAGTACATCATTATCATAACTTACCCTCCCATCATTCTAGTAATTTCTTGGATGTTTAAGTTGTAATTTCACTACAACATATTACAAGAAAATCTTGTTACATTTAGAAGCATTATGGGAATCCTCTCTGTTACTGTAATTAAATTTCCTGGTCAGATTTATTTTAATTTGCTGTTAAGGAAATAGAAGAATATACTCTAATGACATACACATCTAGGTAGTGAGAAAAACAATGCCTTTTACTTTTTCAGCTATTACAAACATCTGCCTTTTCCTATGCCTAGGAGTGTATATACACATGTATGTATTTGAGAATGTAATTTCTATAATATAAAAAACATGGGCTAACTACTCAAAACATTGGCCATTAGGATCCTTACAGCACTCCTGGTGAAGCTGATGACAGCCAAGCATGCAAGCAAGGTATCCCTTGGCCACACACTGGCAATCTTGTACTTCTGTGAATTTGTAAAGGAACACTTCCTTCTTCTTCTGGCACAGAAAATGTGATGATGGCCTGTTGTCTCCTCATCAAGGTCTAGAGACAAAGAGCAAGGGAGAAAGGCTGTTTGGCAGAGAGATTGGGAAGAGAAGACTGGAAGAGATTTTCTACCAGATGCTCTCCAGAGCAAAGGCAATGTGCAGACAGGTTTTTCTACAGCTATAATTTTGTATTATTTAGAAAATCTCACCTCCTAAAAATCAAAAGAGAGAAGGGAAATTACTGGAAACACAGAAAAAGGATGCATGAAAAATCTTACTGGAGGCGGCAGCAGTACATCTTTGGAACTACATGATCTATCTTTTGAAGATGTCTGAAGAGGATATACACCTGTTAAACTGAGTCTGTTGCTGTCCAGGTGACTTCTGTTGTTGCCTCACTTGTTCCTGACAAATGAGAGTAACATTAACATGTTCTGACTATACGTGATTACATTTAGATGGCTTTGTCTTGAATCTAGATCTCACTCAGCTCTATCTAATTATGGTTTTCCCTTGTTACTTTCCTGGTGAGTTCAGCGACTTCTCCCTTGCTGTTATGATGACAACTGCACTCTTATTTACACCTTCTTCTCTTCCCTGCAGCAATTAAGAAAGGTTAGGTAAAAATCTGTGTATCCACAGGCTAAAGACATCCATGCGTGCACATGGAGGAGAGAGCAGGTACGCACCACAATATTCACAAGGTAGGAAGCCTCCACCCATTTCTCCATCAATGAAGAAGGAGCTGAGTTGTTCATGAATCATGCAGACACGTTGGCTTCTCCCATATTAAGAGGATGTTATAGGAAAGGCTCATAAAGGAGGTGCCCACTCAATCTGTAGCAATATGCTGGTTGCTCCAGGCAGGTCAAGTGTTAATGGAAGAATGATGAAATGGAAAACAGCAGCAGCCCAGGCCCCTGGCCCCTGCAATGGTGGATCCCTGTGCAGTGCAAAGGCCCAGAGTGGAAGCAGGGCAGGTGACTACCAGTAATGGATGATGTTGAGACCTCAGAGAGAAATGATATAATAAATGGTTGGTCTGACACAGTAGGAAATGTTTGCATAGTGAAGTGACAGGTAATAAATAAGAGTATGTTGCTATAGGTCCTTCAGGCAATGCTGGAACAAAAATGCTTTCTGATTTTCTTTCTCTAAGGAAAGAAGGTAGAGAGGCAAGGACTCTTATTTGCAATAACCAGGCATGAATAAAACCATGTTTGCTGCATACAGTCAGTGTAATCTAAGGCTGATGCGGATCCAAGCCAAGTATTGCTGTAGCTGTAGGTTCTCAGTTGTCATAGCTAAGGTTACAAAACAACTTCCCTCACAGCTTGTCTAATGTCACTGTCTGGAGCTGAGGCCCCACCATTGTATCCATGGTTAAAACATCGTCTTTTCTTGCGCTTGTTATCAGGGCTGCTACTAAGGTTGGGACAATCAGACAGTTTGCCCTAGGCATTGACTCATTAAATGTGATGCATGATAGTACATAGTGGGATACAGATTCAACTTGCCTCCTGAAATTTCCAGGTGTTCTGGTTTATAATTTACAATAGTTTTTTCTGGGCAGGTTGTTGTTTGGGTTTTGTTTGGTTGGTTGGCAGGGGTTTTTTTGGTATGAATTTTCCTCTTGTTCATTTTTATTTGAATAGCAAAAATAGACCTCTATTGCTGCTGCTGCAGTGGTCAGTTATGTAAGCTCTCCATACTAGTTTTTGTTAGGTAGATAAACACTGCCTGGGCTCAGCATTACCAATTAATAAGACTTTTATTATGAAATATATTAATTTCTTTAGCTGTCTGGAAGGGGTTATTCAAGAAACATCTCATGTTTTAAAAAAAGGGAGTGCGGGGAGTACACTAGGCATATTTTTAACATTTTGAGCTAGCTTCAAAAGTCTTGCCCTCAACTCCCTGAAACCAATGAAACAGAGTCCCCTGTCTTTTATTTTTCTTATAAACAACTAAGGAATGCATAAGAAATTTTATGTGTAACATTTTTTATTTTATTATGTATCTGAAGGTTAGTGAGGAGCAGGGGAATGAGAGTACTAAAATTATCTGCCTAGTTACAATGTTTAAGGTCTTGTAGGATGCAATACTTTCTGTGGGGAATTTTTGGTGGCTTTCTTCCCCTTGAGAATCCTACGTCATGCAATGACAACTATACTGCTATCCATATTTAAAGGACAACCATCCTGCAGGAAAAGATAAACTCACTAAAAATTCCATTTTACACCATCAAGTTCCAGTTTCCAAATATTACCCTGCTGAAATGATGAGTTTTCCTGGGCCACTGGTAATTAGGATGGGTGTTGTTAGTGGATAAGACCAGAAGACCATTTAAAGTCCCCTCTCAGATGTGGGGCTGGTGTCTGCAGTGGGACTTTTAGGACTGTTCAAGAGCATGAGTTTTTATAGAATCAGCCCTGAATTTAAATGATGTAGTATGTGTGTTTTTGTTCATACATTTGTAATTTTTGAAACTTTGTCATTTCAATACCTTCTTGTGTACCTGATTGCATACCTCCCATTTTTCGTATCCATTATAAGGATTTCTGGGACTTAGGACTTAGCAGAGAGGGAGGACTATTTTGGAAAAGGCATGTAGTGACCTATGATTTGACTTACAGTATTCGGCAAAGACCCAACAGTTGCTGTATAAACCTAGTGAGTACCAGCATTTGGAAAGTGAGATCTGCAAAACAAAACAAAGCATTTTTTCCCAAACATATCCCTTAACTATGGTAACTCAAAATGACTAGATAGATTCTTGCTCTTTTCTGTGCTTCTGCAGTACACTAAGCTCAAGCGAACTGGATTTTAGGATTACTTGCTGTTCAGTACAGCATTCACACCACAGGATTATAAGGCAGGACTTTCCAGCCACGGAAGCATACAATATTAAAACCTGCAATATAGTTTCTATAGTATTGCATTACATTCTCTCCTCCTCATTAATCCAATGTTCCCTAAACCATGTATTTTTAATGAACAAATAATTGTTCTATTATGGATAACTCTAATAGGGTTAAACCTATTTGGTAAAAAAAAACTACACAGTTTTACATAGGTGAAAAATAGGGGTGGAGGAAATATGCAACATCATATTTATCTTAACTATAAGAATATGTTTGGGAGATAAAGTTTCCTAGAAGACAGCTAACTGGTAACAATGGTTTTATCTGGTTTGCTACTGCTCTTTTTATTTGTAGCTTTCATATGCTTTACAGAATAGTTGGCAATATGGTTATCCCCACTTTACAGATGAAGCATCCAATTTCCTGAAAATTAGAAAAAGTTAGAGGGCAGCACCAGCTGCCAGCCATGCTGTCCTCTTTGACTTTCCAAAGAACATTTTTACTGCCACCCATAACACTGCTGCCCATTGCAGGCTCCAAACAGCACATGCATGCCAGGGGTTGGATTTCAGTCCCACTGCTCCCTTTTGCTCACACTGCAGTAATGATCTGAAACAAGACATTATCCCAGGCTGTGTGGACACTGCTAATGCCAATGATTAAGTAAAACTTACTTGGTGTGACAAGGTGATACTTGTCTATTATGCCAGATCTTAGGCTGTTAAACAAGTAAATCTCTACTGATTCTCGTTTCATGTAGGAAATAAATACTGAAGAGGAAAAAAAAATCAGTATTTTCAAACTGGGAATGTATGTTTATCAGGTTTCTGAGAGAGACTTAGGAAAAAATACAAAGCCTCGCATAATTATTAAGTTTGAGGAATTTTACCTTGAAATTAGAATCCGTTTCCCGTTTCACACTTCTAGACATTAGGTATATAAAAGCAATGTCAAGTCAGTAAGTTTCAGAAGGGCAGGGAGCTGAGCTTGTCATTACCTTCCCAACTGTTTGTCAAGACCTCAACAACACCCTGAGTTTAAAGCCCCACTAGTTGTGTGAGAAGACAACATGTGGAGGGGCAAGAGCTGTTGCTTTGGTTGGCATTGGTTGGTTGTGATGGTGGTGTTAGCAGGAGACAATGCCAAGAGTTTTGGGCCCCTATCCTGCTGAGATGAGCAAACAGACATGAACACCACCACTGGCTTCGGTGTGACCCAGGCAAATACAACGATAGTCCTTTGGTAAGCCAGACTGCCAAAAGGTGAGAAGCATAGCTGAAGTGACTTTTTAGAGAAGGCTGTTATCTGAGTAAGCTTACACTAGAAGTCCATCAGAAAAGCTCAGGAGTCCTCTGTGGAGATTTGAGCTTTGTTTGATTACAGGAGAGAGAGGAGGTCTTGGTGTGGACCCTTCTTTTCCTTTGCTAGCCCAGGAGATGAGGAAGTGCCCTGAGAAACTGCAGTATTTCAACCGTGTGCTGTTAGAGCCTGAACTGAGATTCCAGAATCATATAGCATATTTGGATTATTAATACTTCTATTACTATTTTTAGTTTTGTAGCAGCATTTTTACTTTTGTAGCATTATTTATACCGTATTCTTGACAAATTGGGGAAGAGATTGATTTACCTGTTTTACAGGCTGGGTTAACAGCTTCCCCAGGCAGGCTGATCAATGAGGTAGTTTTGATCTGACTTCTCCTCATAAAACCTTCTTCTGCATTGCAAGGAGGCTTCAGTGAACATCACAGCTGAGACAAGGATGGTTTTGGGTGGCAGATTATGGGACAAAACCTTCCAGTCAGAGCTTTCATGAACAGCATGAGGCAAAGTAGACATCTCCAGATTTGTCCCCCAGAAAGGTTGATAAATAAGTCTTAAATGAGCAATTTTATTGACAAATACCTCAGTCTGTGATGTGTGAAAGATTTCATGCTTTTCACTGAGTGAAAACTGATCTGTGCCATAGTAGCTAGATGACTCACCACACAGAAGTCAGAAAATGCCTTGTGACAAATGGTCAAATGCAGCCCAGGGCTGATCCCCTTGGTGTCCTGGGTATTCTTCTCAAGATCATTAACTGCGGTCAGTGGCATCTCTGCACTGCTCAGGCTCAGAACCATCAGCTCCACAGCTCACCTCAATTTTTCTGTTTGTTATGCAGAGGAGGTGGGAGACTACATATTCATCTAGCTTGGGATCCTGCGGAACAGCAGGGACCAAACCCTCCTTTCCCTTCTACAGCTCTTTGCCTTCGAGCATTGAGAAGTTTAAGAGGGACTTCCTGAATGGTGTGGCATCCCAGCTTTCCTGCTTGTTAGACATGCCCCTCATGGATTTGTCTAGTCCCTGCGCAGGCTTATTTTATACTTTATGGCCTCTGCAGCATCCTGTGGCAGTGAGTCACAACTTAATTACACCTTGTGTGAATAGGTTCAATGCCGCACTGGAACCAGCAATTAGTACTTGCAAAGAGACATTTTCTGTGTGAAATGTGCTTCTCACCAGTGCTGCTCCATGAGAGGAGCTGCCTGTTGAAGCTCACAAGACATAACAGTCTCAGGGGGAGAAGGGGCCAGTGCCAGCCGTCACACCACCGAGGAGCCAGAGGAGATAGTTAGGCACTGTCAGCACAGTGTCACACACCTCACACACCCAGCACTGGAACAATTAAAAAACCCACATTGCTTGCTGAACCCCAACTGCTTATTTGGTTCACTGTGGCCATGGAAACACCTGACCTATTTACACCTTCAGCAGAGTGGTGGTTGGTGGAAGAGAGGTGGGAAAAGGGGAATGCTTTAAATTTGGATTTTGGGGACTTTAATTAAGACGGCATATGTGAATGTGTGTGCCTGTGTGCTCACGGGGGAAAGTCAGAGGAACATGGCCCGAACAGGCCAGGGGTTCCTGTTCCAGTGCAGCTTGGCATCAGCTCCTCCTTGAGCAAACATGATTTATACAGAGCTTCTGCTTTGCTTACATGAGATAACACCCACCATTTCCAAAGGTATTATGGAAATTCCTTCTTCTGTCACTTTGTCAGCAAAGGACATCACAGCGTCTCTGCAGCATTCACCCCTGAAAAGGCCCCCGTAGATGGGAATCAGCTTGTTCTACCAAGGAAGGAACGGACACGGGTGTCACTCTGCACAAGGCTTGCCATGCACCTTACAGCACTCATCTACTCCTTGCCTATCTCTCAGTACAGACAGGAAGAGAGGAAAGAGCACCATAATGTCATGTGGCCACACCAAATGGAGCAGGAGATTTCATTTAATTGCAGCTGGGGCATTCACCTAGGCTGCAGATCCCCAGGACAGGATAATGCCATGTAAGTTACCAGACCAAGGGCACAGCACATATCAGATTAAGCTCCCAAATTCTATTCTTCTGAGGGCATGTATTAATATAAATGGGCACATTAGGTTTTAGATAGCAGTTACCTGAAATGGACCCTAGCTAAAAGGAGATCTGCTGGAGAGGGGAAAATATTAAATTCTAGGTGTAAAGAAGACTTCTGCAGATACAACATAATCACAGTGAGTATTAAGAATGAAAAGAACTTCAAGACTTTAAAGATCTGTTGGGAAATCTTGAGGAAGAAAGGATGTTCCCGTTTGATATTTGTGAGAGAGAGTCTTTAATATCCCCAAAGCATCTGATTGATAACCATAGCATCAGACTTCAGGAATGCAAATTTGGTAGCTCTTTAAGATGAAAGCTCCCCCTCCGCTTGCTTTTTTTATTTTTTTTTCTTTTTCCTCACATTTCAAAACCATTCATATTCTGGCAGGTAACAGTTTTTTTATCCTGAAAGTAAGGGTTGACCGGGGAACAAACTGTGCAAATTCTGTTCTCAAACACCAAAATTAGAGAGAAAATACCATCTGTTTCCTCTGCAGCCTACTTTCCCCAGTTCCAGCAACACCTTCTAGTGGAAAAACAGTCATGAAGCTACCAACAGGACACACGGCAATGCACCATAAAGCAATGGTTTGTCCCTCCACTGTGGAGGGACTACTGTTTCTCCCTAGAGGAGGAGGCTGGAAGCCCTGTTCCCAGCTGGATGGGGAAGATGTTCATACTGCCCTGTGCTGCTGGGCCCCTGCTTGGTGGGATTCCTCTTCCATGACAAAGGCTTTCAGGTGGCATTCCTGAGAGTTTTCTCCTGAACCTGCTGCAGCAAATTGATGGAGCTTTGACAGCAGCTGTGACTCATTTCAGGAAGAAATCCACTTGAGTGCTCATTATCACTTCAGCATCATTTACATTTTTCCCAGTCAGGGTGAATATTTTTTAGTGACAGGGCACAGGTTGTTTCCTTTGCTCTGGAAAGCCCACACAGATTTTCTACCTGGAAGCTCCTGCCAGAAGCTTTGCAGCTGGTTGTCTTTTGTTTCCGATTTTTTCTTTTTCCCCCTCCTTCTTGTCCTTTGTAGACGAGTTACACAACACTGTTTTTTCCTCCTCCAGAATCGCTGAGCAAATTTCAAGGCCGTGGAGGAGGGGGAGGAGAGACTGATGTAGTGAGCCACCTTTGCCCATCCACTTGTGACTGGGGTATAATAGGTGCAGTTGATTTGAGACTGCCAAGAGTTTGCTGCCAAATTGAATTTTTCATAAACTGATTACTGCAAAGTGCTCTTGGCAGAGGAAAGTTAACACCTTTCTAACAAGCTCAGCTCAGCACAGCTCATAAGAGGGATACTGTAATAATAATCCTCTTCTGGATCCTTGGCCAGGATTTTGGATTTTCCAAGAAACTGTTTCCACCCCCATTCCCTCATCCATGAATAAATCCACTTAAGGCTTTTTTCCATAGCTGTTGGTGAAGGCATGGGAAGACTTCTCTGCTGGTGTAAAGCAGCCAACCTCCATTGACTGCAGTGCTCTGAGTTACTTTAGTACTGTGGGGGTGATAGTATGATTCAGACATGGTTGATAAAGTTAATGGTAATCTACCCTTAATAACTTAATCCTAGCATTTTTCTCTAAAGATAGCTATGTAGCCAGGGAAAGGTGCTGGCTGAACTACTCAAACAATTTATCTGACAATTTCTGCCTTGTGTTCTCTGCTTGCAAAATACTCATCCAGAAAGGTTTTGGTCTGTAAGAGTTTTATTCTTCATTTTGTGTCAGTGGGTTATAAAATAGGGAGGTAAGCGTAACTCCTCAAATTGCAGTGGTGTCCTTGGTGCCAGATGACTGTCACCCTACAAGCAGAGAGAGGCCTCTTTCTAGGAAAAAGGACAACCTCCTACCTGCATGAAAGGGTACCTTTGCTCATTCAGAGACATGGGCCAAGGAGACAGAGTTCCCTAGAATTTATTTAAATTTCATGAGCATTCACAAAAAGAAAAACAGAAAACAGATTGTAGGTGAATCAAAGCTGCTATTTGCAATTAGCCCAAATCACACTTAGAGATCAAAAAATACACACCAAGAGTATTATTTTGGACAGACTGCATCCCTTTAGTTTAGCTAGTGGAGCCTGTACACACTCAGTCACTGTGGAGGACGTGGTTTGGTGCTGTGACTTGGTGTGAACTCCAGTCAGATATTCCAGTGGGTGGGCAGGGATCCCACGGTGTGAAACATCTGCTTGGCAAAACAGATGCTGGGTGTAAGCAATGCTTTAAAATAATAATAGAAATCATAATTTCAAATCTCCCACCCCTCACATGACCTTGCTAGCAGGTGCTCCTACCTTAAAATAAAAAGTGCCTTAGCAATGGCAACAGGGAGAGAGCATGTCCTTCTCTTTGCTGCACTTTTCCTTCATATTTATACCATTAAAACACGGCAGGGCTTCACACGTGCCACAGACACAGAAGCAAGAGAAAGCTCTTACTACTCCAGAGGGGAGACATTTATGGAAGTGCCAAGGAGCAGACAACAAAGGCCCAACGTGCTGCTACGTCCATCATCAGCAAGGGCTTCTGTGGAATAATCCGTACAGCGTATGGGACACACATGGACCACGTGGTTACGGTTTAAAACCATGCCATCTGTTTAGGAAATCTGAATGGTTTTGATCTCTTTGAAACGAATGAAAAAAAAGAAATAGGAGTACTGAGGCTTTGATTCTCTTCAGTGGTGGAAACAGGCAAGATGTTTCCAAGTGTCCAAGCAGATTCTCTTCTGCTTGGCAAAAGGGGTGGCTGCACTGGCCCACGGAGCAGATGGGAAATGGGGTCACATTTACAAAAACTGCAAACTCTCAATTTACAAAAATTGAGAGTTAATTAGGGTAATGTAGATACGTTGATGTTTATAATTCAGATTTTTTTACCACTGTTTTTTACCACTATTTTTTTTCCCAAATGTTGCATCACTTGAATAATTTTGTGGACCAAAAATCCACAAAAGCTAGGGGTGGGAGGGGGAAGAAACCTGTGGGAGGTCAAGGGATTCTTGTTTTCATTTTACTCCAGGAAAATTTCTTTTTGCTCCCCATTAGCACACATTTTGAAAGGAAAAGTCATCTTGATTTGAAAAAATGAACCTTTGAAATAAAAAGTGAATTTTAGTTAGATATTTTAAATTGTGCTGAATGTTCAATGAAAATTGCCTAAACCAATGCCAAATCCTCTCAAAAAATGCTTCATCAAGTGGCTTGAGCCCCTGTGTGCCAGCTCTTCTCAGCACACAGACGTTATCTATAGCAGTAGGAGTTCTGGTGTTAAAACAGAAAGGGCATATCACGAAAAACTGCCATTTCAGCCAGATAATTCATAAATATTAAGGAAAATTGTTTGACATGATAAATGATATTGAAAATCACTATGTGGTAGGAGAGAAGAAATGGCAGCTGTGAATGTGCTATAGTTAAGTGTCAAAAGAGTTTGGTGATAAAAAAATCATGTATTTGTTGTTTTTATAAGAAAAATGATGTTTTATCCTGGTTTTAACATTTCAGAAATTGAATAGCATGCCAGTAAGGAAGCGTTATAAACCAACAAGAAAGCAAAAATACTTTTTCCTGATTTTTCTCTTTTACTCAACTAAGGAGGTGAGGGAAAGACAAGCTGTAGTTGCAAAGTTCGAGTTGCGTAAAACAAACAAAAAAAAAAAAATTGAAAAATTCTTTCATTTCTTAAGAAAGCATAAACTACTCCTAAGAGGATTATGTGAAGCTGACCCACAGTAACCAAACCTTCTCTTGCTTCTTTGCATAAACCACTTCTATCTGCAACGCAGCTTTAGTGAGATGTGTCTGTCCATCCGCCTCTTTGAATCAGGAGTCTGTTTCTTTTGGTGAGTGCTGAGCCAGGAAGATTATGGTATGTTTTTTGTCTTGTCATAGCTCCTTCCTACCTCTTGCATGATTGTGTATATATTAAATGCATTTGATTCAGCGTCCAGAAGGAGGGTGGCTTTCAAGGCATCGTTGTCAGGGTCTGCCCTGCCTGGTGCCTACATGTCATTCAGATCTTCCACTGAAAGAGAGACTGATGTCAAAGACTCAGATGCTCTTTCTCTTTATCCACAAACCTCCGTGCAGTGGGGGCATTGCCAGAGCATGGGACACCAGGTTTGTAAAAGGGAATGCAACTGCATTATGAATTTCCCTGAAACCTGTTATTCATCCTCACTGCTTTCTCCCATCAAACCTGTCCTCCCACTACCCCAGTGGGAATGGGGACACAGTGCCTCTCTGGACCCACCCAGGCAAGGTCAGGTGGAGCAGGGACCATAACCTTTTGGGTTTTCCCACTCTGCCTCTGCTAGGTCTAGAAGAGAAGACAGTGATTTGTTTCTTCAGGTTCATTCTAGTCCTTTCACCTTTGTTAACACAAATACCAGATGGGGAGGGGGGGGGGCGGGGCAGAGTTCTACATTTATTTTAGAGAAAAAAGCTGAAATGTTTTGATTCTGAACTGGGAGCTAAAATGCTCTTGACTTT
Source organism: Origma solitaria (assembly GCA_013397895.1). Taxonomy (NCBI): domain Eukaryota; kingdom Metazoa; phylum Chordata; class Aves; order Passeriformes; family Acanthizidae; genus Origma; species Origma solitaria. Next base: position 255,588 of record VZRL01004691.1, on the reverse strand, counting down.
CTCAAGGCACAGAATTCTAAAAATTCACTTAATGTCCTATTTTACTGGCTTTTCAGTTCTGAATTTATTTTCTGTATTTTCCTCTGGTATGTCAATAGCACACAGTGCCGGTTTTCATCTTTCATTTGGTCCTTTTTGCAATAGCTGAAATACTTATTTTAATCTATTCTTTTTTTAAACCTTAAGAGCAGCTGCTACTCGGTGTTGACTAGCACATCTTAACATTGCTTGTAGATCACAGGGTTTCTTTTTCAAAATCTAGTTGAAAGTGGTTTTCACTTGGCTTAATCTTTTTTATAGGTATCTAGATACCATATTTTTGAATGATTTTTTTAAAAATTAAAGCAGACTTTTTTTAAAATTTGCATGGCATTGTTATGTTAGACCATATAATCCAGCATCAAACATTTATTTAGACACATGCCTTGCCTAGTTTCATTCAACTCGGAGGCATCAGGCAGAACCCTTGGGCAATTTGTTTCCAGTCGAGAGATATTAATGTTTCTGTGTGATAAAGTGTTGTTGTTTTCTTCAGTTTCATCTTTCTGTGGCATTAACACTGTAAAAGCAACAAGTGTTGATAAACAAGGCGCTCAAAGAGCCAAACAGCAAACCCACACCAGTGAGAGCAGAGTGACATGAATTAGAGACAAGAAGCATCTTTTGATCCACTAATACATATTTTGTGTGCACATCCAGGTTGCTGTACAGTGCCATCTCATTTACTCACTGGCCATACGAGAAATGAGGTGCCCTTGTCATCTCTGACCCATGCCTAAGGAAAATGAGCTTTTAAAGCTATGATCTTATGGATATATACTGCCCAGTTTGCTGCCAGGGCATGTTGCATATATGTATGGTATCATCATCTGGTAAACAAATTGTGTTTGCAGTTTGGTCAGTATCATTAGTTAATTAGATTCTGGCTGTTTAGGCACCTGGAACAAGCAGTGGGAATTTAAATTCTTCTGATAAAAGGATTTATTTATAATGAGTCTCACCCCATAATGAGTTCCAGCCAGGGCAGACTGACCATTAGCAGATGACTCACAGCATTACCATAAAGATCAGAGTCACACATTCAATTTTATATGGCTTACATACACTCATCTAGAGCACAGGTTCTAAAAACAAGTCTTTTGGCTCCAGTTTTTCAGTTGTGTTAAATCTGATACAGTCCTCCTATGCCTGAGAGTAAACAGGCAGGATACAGCAGACTATTTATTTTATTTAATTTTTTTATTACTCTTCCTCTCTACAGTTTCAAGAGGAAAAGAAGCTGAGTTTTTAATACTGTGAGAATGCTCAGCCCTTTTCAGCTGGGAGATGTCAGAAGCAGCTGCAGACCTAAATGAAAGGAGCTCATCTCTGAAAATTTGCTATGCTGTAATAAATGCAGGTTTCTGCTGGTGAGCTGCTGATGGCCCTTAATGTCTTTAGCAGTACTCCAAGGCACTGTGGTTTCTCCTGCTCCCTTCCCCCCCTTCCTGCCCACCCAGGCTCTGGATTTCATTGTGTGAAGGCAAAGATTTCATTGCAACACTTGAGGGCTACACTGAGTTTGAAGAAAGGGGTCATGTTTGGTTTTATCATCCAGCCAGCAGCTTCCCTTCAGCCCAGATTGATGTTCTTTACTGGCATATTAGCTTTAAACATTTAGTTCCCTGAGTCACGTTCATATAATGTGAGTTGTTGGTATGCAGCAACATGGGGTTGTTATCTCTTTATTTTATCTAAGTGACATATGCTATGCAAGGACAAATGTGTTTTTCCAGCATCCTTGTGGCATATTTTCATGATTAGTTGCAAAGCGCATTCAAATGAAATCCAAGAACTACCTTCCAGCCTCCAGGTCTCTGCTCCTCTTTCATTACTCTGTGATCACGGGCATCTGCCAGTCTGGAGACTGGAAAAGTGTCAAGAACATGACAGATTCCCAAAAAACACATTTACAGCTGGGAAGTAAGCAGAGCATATGTGGATCTTGGTAAAAGGATCTCAGAGTTTGAAGAAGAGTCTGGGAAACCATTTGGACACAGTGTAACCTGCGGTTTAGAAACCTCAGAAAGCCTTTTCTCCCTGAGGCTGGGGAGATGCTGAGTCTAGTCGTGCTGTACGTGATTATGGGGTACGTGAGGCACAGTATTTTGGGCTGGAGGGTGCAATCCTGAGGAAAGGGGAAGTGTGACTGATGGGCAAACCAAACACTGCCTGGAGCAGCTCTGGGTAATGTGGAAGAGCTTGTGCTACCAGACATTTTTAATGGTCAGGAGAATCACTTTGAGGCAAATGGGCATATGCAGACAGATGATAAAACCACAGGATAGTTTGGATTATTTGGAGATTATCACAGCTGAAGGGCGAGAGTACTTTCACTGCTGGGTAGAAATAGGACTGAACTCAGCATAAAACCCAAAACCTCTCTGACAGAGAAGGAAAGAGGCCAACTGCTGGGATCCTTCTCAGTCTAACAGGGACATTTCTAGGCATTGATAAACACATGGTTTGAAAAAGAGCCATATGGGGTTTATGAGGTTGCAGTGAATGTGGTGCTTGGAGCTCTGCAGGAGCCACTGAAGCTGGCAGGACTGCGGCCATGAGACGTCACCACAGTCACTAAACCTCTGTGGTTAAAGTCAACTGTCCCTGCTGCAGCAGGAGGCTGGATGGTTGGAAAAGCCAGGGCTTCCAGAACAGCAAAGGATATTGTAGCAAAAGCAACTGAAGATCTATAGTAGTCCCCATCATTTGTCCTGACTCAAGAGGGCATGAGTGAGAACATGCAAGGTGGGAGAGTCCCACCTTAAGGAATGCTGGCTACAGTGTAAAAGAAGCATCAGATGACCCAATGGTGATAAACCCCATTTCCCTAAGGCAAGCAATGCACCAGTAACCTCTAATGCTGCAATTCAGCCCATACCTGTGTCAGACCAGGCAACAGCCACTGAAGTCAGGAGTGATCTCTGGAGTCTGGAAGAAAGGACATCAGTGGTGAGATCACCCACATGTGCATGGCCAGAAGGTGTAAAGTTGTCTCTACTTCATGGAAAAAGATCTACTGGTAAAAAGCTCATTTTGTTTTATAAGCTTAGAGTCCTAACCTGAGCTTACCCAGCACTCAGCTGGCAGGTGTAGTGCTATAAAGAAAAGAATCAGCAATCATCATTATAATGAAACAACAGTTTTTCCACAGCTTGGAATATTGCAGTAAAATACCACCAGAAAGCAAGTTGCTCTGAGTGACACAAGAAGTATTAACATCAGGAAATCATTCTTTTGGCTTAAATTTTCCTCACATTTTTTATTTCAGATGATACTTTTACATTAGTTTGAAGTATTTTCAGACATAAATAGTCCATTATATAAGACTTTAGCCATCCCTTTTCTTCTAAAGTTGCTTATTTGCTCTTGTAGGAAACCTGTTTGTAGGTAGGATATGCCAAGAAAATGAAATGGTCCTTTTGCTCCTTTTTCCCAGCATGCTACCCAGCTGTCCCAAAATCTCTCTGCTCTGTGATACTGAATACTTCAAGGGTGAGGGAGATAAATAGAAAGAGACCAGAAGTACCCTTTTATGGGGCAATTTGCCATTTGGCTTGAGCCTGTCTGAGTCAGAGTTTAATTGTATTTGCTGATTATAGTTTTGGACTGGATATTTTAAACTAGATGTTATCTGTTGAAAAGATAAAAAAGGAGAGGGTGAAAGAGAGGAAAATTCACACTTTAAGGTGTCTGTATGCTTTTAAATTTTTTTTTCTTTTAACATAAACAGCCTAGGAAACTGAGAACATGCACATTGTGTTAAAATACAAGCAGAGACTTTGGAGTTCCAGTTTACCAAATATGTACAAAATCCAGAAAATCCAGATATAATTAATCCCTGGTGTTGCAGCGAGGATGAATTTATTCCAAGATCTATATAGAAACTTTTAATTCCCTGGTGTGGTGGTTTTGACTTGGCCCAGTTTTTGCCAGTGAGTAGGGTGGGGTACAAAGATGGCTCCTGCCTGTCCTGAGTAAAGATTCTGGAAATTTCTCCACCATGTCCAGCAGAGCCAATCTCTGATGGCTCTGAAGATGATGGACATGCTGCTGGCCAAACTGGGCCAATTAGAGATGTTAGTTATGCCTCTGTGAAAACATATTTAAGAAGAAATCAAAACAATGTGAGCACGCACTTCTTTTTAGACAGAGAAGGAGGAGGAGGAGGTAAAAATATGTCAGGGAGAACAACATGGAGGTCAGTGGAGAAGGTGGGGGAGGAGGTGCTCCAGGTGCCAGAGCTGAAAGCCCTCTGCCAGCTGTGGTGAAGACCATGGGGAAGCAGGTGGTCCCCCTGCAGCCCATGGAGTCCAGGGGATGCAGAGAACCCCCACAGCCTGTGGGGAGGTGCCCACGCCAGAGGAGCAGATGATGCCTGCAGGAAGCTGTGATCCAGTGGGAGTCCCAGAGACTGAGAGTTGCAAAGGCCTTGCAGGAGAGAGAAAGGCCTTGCTCCCGGGATGGAAACAGCCTGGCCTCAGCTTGGAAGTCTGCAACCTGGACAGAAGAATCTCAGACTGCAGCAGATTTTGGGCGGGTGCTGCTCGTGAGATTGGACCCACACCAAAGAAGTTTGCAGAGGACTGTCTCTCGTGGGAGGAACCCCATGGCTAAGTAGAGGACTCTTCCCCCTGATGGACTGACCCTGACCAAAGGAAACCCCCATACCCTGCCCCCACCCCGGAGCTGTTGGTTAGAAGGAAGGACGGAGGGGGTGAGCTGAGAAATGGCCTTAATAGGGAGAGCGGCAAGTATAGAAACAGCATTTGTAGCAGAAGAATTGTGGTGTTGGATTGACTAAGAAATATACCTTGCCCCAACCCAGATCTGTTGGTTGGATGGAGGGAGGGGGTGAGTAGAGAAACAGTGTCTGTAGTAGAAGAACCGTGATGGACTGACCTAAGAGAAAAAACCCCACACCCTGCCCCTGCCTGGGAGTTGTTGGTCAGTTGGAAAGGAGGGAGGGGGTGAGCTGAGAAGCTGTGCCTTAAGAGGGAAGGGGGTGAGTGAAGAAATGGTGTCTTAAGAGCTTATTTTTACCTCTGATTTATCCTCCGACTCTGTTAGATTAATAAATCACTATCTTTGCAGCTTTAAGTTTCCCGCCTGCTTTTGCCCTCTCCAGTGCGCACCTATCAGTGATCTCAACTCAACTCATGAGTCCAGCATGCTTGTGTTAGGTTTTTTTTTCCTCTCCTCTGCATAGCTGCAGCAGGAGAGAGGCATAGAGAGCAAACGTCGTAGGTGCCTGGCATTTAGTCAGGGTCAAACCCTTGACACCTGGTTTGATAAAGACCGGCCATGTTATATTAGCCATGTTATCAGCCATGTTATATTAGATATTCCAAGCATTGAGGCTATGGTGACATTTTTGCCTAAAATGCCCCCTGTGCCCTCATTGTTGTCAAATACTTTCAATGGCATCGCACACAAGAGCAGCCAACATAGTTCATTCAGCCTAAAATACCACAGCAATTAGCTAATAGTGACAAATTTGAGGGGTGTTTTTTTCAGTTTGTTTTGGGGGAGGGGGCTTGTGGTCCCTTATCCATTGAACCTAGAATTTGAAATTCCCCTGCTAACTATATTGTGGGAATGGGATATAAGTCTGTATATTGGAAGCTGAGCTATTGAAAAATGGAAACATTTCTTGGGTGTCTCTGTATAGGTAATTAAAGGAGTAAAGCTTTACTCCACCTATATAGAAAGCATCTTGTGAACCACAGTGGAGTGCAGGGAGGGCAGGTGTGGAGGCTGATGCTCCCACCTCCGCACTGCCTGGAGAGCAGGCACAACTCTCTCCAAAGTTTGGCAGGCAAAGTGCGACTCCCAGCAGCCTGAAGTTTCTTACTGGCACGGTTCTTCTGCTCCTCCATCAGGGGTCCCATGCAGGTGTATCACACTTGATGAGAACAAGAATCCAGCTCTCTGCGGCTAAACTGTTTCCAGGTGCAGGCAACGAACTTCACATTTGGCTCCTCATGCTCCGCCTTCCCCAGAGCAGCCTGAAACAGCTGTCAAGAAATAGTATCAGTTAATAAAAAAGCTGCCCATTTTCATAGCTCATTTTCTTTTAGAATTAATGATCATTGTAAAAAGAAAAAGGTAGAAAATGCCCCCCACAAAACCAACCCTGACCACCACTGGGAATTTGGGGCGGAGTTTGGCATGGTTGTGGACAGACAGGGGCGGAACATCAAGCTCTGTGTTGTGTGTGTGCATTTACGAGGACAGCTTTTCCTTCTGAGAGTGATTCCCAGGTTTGTTTTCTTATTTTCAAACTTAACCTCCAAAGAACATATGAGAAATGGAATTGATCATGTATAAAGTGCCCAGGTGGTGTGTTGCTGGTTTAGGTCTTTCATCCTTAAACTGTGAAGAATGTTGTGAGTTTCATAAAACCTGAAGGATACATCTGTGTTCCTCCGGCAGTGCAATAATAAAATCAGTGAAGGCTGATATTCCTGCGTGGCTCCATCACTCACGATAAATATTTGAAAGGCATTATGGCTCTACAGTAAATGAGGCTGTCAAAGGAGGCCACTTTTAACAGATCATACTAAATTATGGCATGTAAAAAGTACTGCAGATTAGAGGCTCCTTGTTCATTCAGCGCTTAATGGCCAGTCTTGAATGGCAGGCAAGAAGAGGGAAGCTGGTGGTATTAGGTGATGCATTATCTATCTAAATACAGGGGGAATGTCTTGAACCCAGTTCTGCTGCTGCCTGCCCTGAACCTTTCCAGTGCCAGGGAGTTTCAGTGTCTCCGAGGAGGTTGGCAGCAAGTGCTTGGAGCAGACTCCTGGTGGCTGCTGCACGTTGTGCTGTCCACCACACTCGCTCTTTGTGGAGCATTTTCCTTTTCCCTGATGTCACTGAAGCCATGAAGGCTGAAAATATGTTTGGCTCTCTGTGTGTCAGAGCTACAACCAGCACCGGTGTCTCCTCACTCCTGGTGACTAGCAATAACCCCTTCTTGCCTACCTCTGCCCCCTCCCCACTCTGCCTCTAGCTCTCCTTGCAGCCTTTGTCAAATCAGCTCTGTCTCTCTCCTTGCAGCAAGTACCAAATGGCGCTCCCAATGCTTCTTTCCATTTTTGTGTGAATCAGATGGATGAAAAGCTCAGTAGAAGGGAATTATTAGTAATTGCAGAGTGAATTATTAGTATTTATTATGCCTCTGGCAAACTCTGCCTATTTAAAGGAAGTGCCAATAATTAGTTATGGTGTTTTAATTAAAGAGAGCAATCTATAATTAACAAAGGGATGCTGTAGTTTATTTCTGACTTTTATTATTTTTATTAATCTGCAGTACTTCACAGATGTTATGTTTTGAATTGTTTGTAATCCTCTTTTGCATATTTTTTTTCCCACTTCAAGGTGGAATAATTGAGTGAATTTTTTTTATCAGGTTTTAAGACACAGTCGATCTGACAGGGAGACTCTCTTCATGTCATATTGGTGCTTGTGTCAGTGTTGTACAAGTTGCTTCAGATGCTCTTCAGAGAATGTAAATTTAAGTTCTTGTGCTTTAGGGTTCAGTGCTTTGCTTCTTCTGTGGAGTAAGTCACCTGCTGAACTTAAAGCATGTAAGCTACATAGAAACTTAGTTTACTACCTGCTTCTTCCATTCTCATTAGTGGTCATTTCTATGAACTGAGTGGTTAGGCATCATTGTGCGGTATTTAGATAAAAATAACTCGTATCATTTCCCATAGAAAAAAAGGTACTTTTCAGTTGTTATTTTCATTTCTAAAATTTAGTTATGTGCTGGACTCAGATATTCTTCATGTTGGCAAGCTGTATATCCCAAATGGCCAGTTTGACTGTGAAATATATATTGTTCTAGTAAATGGTTGTTCTTCATGTGGTTTTATCTTGGTCTGGATAGCTGAAATTGGTATTAAAACCTGGTAAAGACCCAGGGATGATACCTAAGCTACTTTCAAAGAGCTTCTATTTTTCTATATTTTGCTTTGGAGTCATGTGCCTTCAGTAGTAAGTGTCTAGCTCAGAATGACCATGGACATTAATTTCCTACAAGATGTGTGTGACCATTCATCAGTTCGTGTGTTCTTTAGAGGCATCAAGAGGCACAGTCTCCAGGATTGTATGCTCCTTAAATAGGTTGCTGTGCCACAAGAGCTGGCAGAAAAATTCCTGAACAGCTTCTCACTGCTGGCATTAGCAGTTAACACCTTTCTTATATATGACAGGCCATGTGAAAGAGGTGCATGGTCACCTAAGCTCACTTGTGAAAAGCAGAGTAAAATGGTTCAGAGCTGTCAGTACTACAAGATTTATACTTGTTCCTTGCTGTTATGTCCTGCACGCACTGTGCAACCTCTAAGCTGATAGCCCCCAGATTTTAATTTTCAGGCTAAGTCCCTCGACACTTTTGCAGTCCTCACAGCTTTGGTGGCAGAGCCGTTGCTGTGAAGTGTAGCCTGATCGAGGGGTTGTAACTGCAGATTTAGTCTGAATGTTAATGGATGTGGAACTGATGCAGGAGGGGAGGGGGAGGAAGATATTTTCTTTCCAAACAGAGATGCCTGTAGCCAGGTGAAATTGGTGTGATCCCACCAGTCTCCTGCTTAAAAGGCTCCTGCTGGGGCTGGCATAAACAGTGACATGACCCCTGCATTGGAGCAGGGGACACAAGTACACGTGTGTATTCATCCAGGCTTTGCAGTGGGGGCAAAAAGACTAGCTTTTCTCCTCCTGTCTCTCCCTCCTCTTGTGTCTTTCCTCCCTCCTGCAACTCTAGGTCTAGATGTAATTGCTATTGTTTGTTTTGAAGTCATTTGGGAAACTTAAGGAAAAAAAGAAACCTAGCATATTGCTGTCTTGCATCAGCCTTTATTTCCTTATTTATCCTTATAGGTATCTTTTAGAAAGAGGAGCCAGGATTTAGGATGCCCAAACTGACTATAAGCTGAATCTTCTCAGATATCCTAGTCACTTTTCCTCCTAGCTCCCCTCCTAACTAGTGATTCAAAATAAGAGAGACCTTCCTTGAGGGGAGTGCTTACCTGTGCTTAATTAGAGATTTGATCATAGCCTTAAACGCTTTCCCAAACAGGAATCATCAAGTGAATCACAGCCTTGTGAAAATCCCTGGCAGGGAAACGTTAGTTCTGAGGCTTCCAGATGGTTAACCATGCCCTTGTTTTCAACTCCGCTGAATAGTGCACGAAAAGACTCACAGCTAGAAATACTAGGGCTTACATTTATTTATTTATTTTATTTTGGTTATATTCCCATGAACACAAGTTCATGATATTCTTGAAAGCAAAGTTAGTGAATGTTGGCATTTACTAGAAAGGAAATGTTTTCTTGTGCCAAAGTCTGCATGAGCTAATGCAGTTTTCTGCAGGAGAATGTCCTGAAAGTCCCTCTTCCTTGTGGTTGCTGAAGGAAAAAATGGAAAGGAAGAGGGAAGAGAACAAAAGATGGAAAGAAAAAAAAGAGAAAGAAAGAATTAAGGAGCTAATAACGGTGAAAGCTCACTGCCCAGGATATGTCTCTTTCTGTTTGAATGAGTTTTCTTTGTAGACAGCTTTGCATGGCACTATTTTTAGAATCTCTTTAATAATTGAGCTCTAGTGATTGTGCTCAGCAGTCAGAAAAGGCAGGGAAAATAGCATCTCAAAGAAAGTGTGCACCAGGGTAATAATTTAAATCAAACCACATTAGACTGTGCTCCCCATTCTCCCCTCCCCCGGAAAGGTGAAATGCTGCAGAACAGTGAGCACAGGGGAAAAATGAAAATTGGTCAAGTTTACAACATGTAATAAAATCCATCAAGAGAGTTTCTGTTTTAGAGGTGGAGCACAGGAATAGGTGATCTGGTCAGCTGTTAATGAATTGCTGTGACTAGGTAGTTTACAAGGGGAGCGCCTCAAGTTCCCACCATCAGCAGCGAATTAGCAGAGAACAGTGTGCCTCTAAGTTGCAAGGAGGGGATTGTCACCGAGGAAAAACATTTGTCAAACCGCACTGGAACAGGCACAATGCAGCAGTCCAGTGCAATGCAGGAAGCTGCAGTGGCACTGCCGCTCTTTGCTATGTTTGGCTTTTGCCTGTCTGCACAGCCAAGTCCGTGGCAGCCCTGGCACGGAGCTGGGCACCCACTCTGCTCCTGCCAGCTGCCTCATACAGGCAGGTTTGCCCATCCTGACTGCAAAATATTGACCCTAACATCTCTTCTTACATGCAGCAAACTTGGGGCTGCCGCAGGAAAATGGCCAAGGTGTGGACAGTAAATCAATTAATCACTCTCTAACTTCTCTTGAAAATACAGGGGCAGCAGCAACTATGGCAATTTCCACACTCTTTGTTTTGTGAACTCTATCCATCCCAATACTGCTATTTCAAATACCATTTTATAATATTTTTGTTCATTATATTGTGATAATGTTTTTACTGATGATGTGTCCAGGCCTCATGACATGATTAAGTCCTCTTTCAGAATTTCAGACATCTACTTTCCTGTTCCATGTTGGTAGCCTTGTCTTAGATTAACATGTTTCATTACTATACAGCGAGAAACATTTTGAAACAGAAAAAGAATATAAAGTATTATGATTAGCATTAAGTAGTGACTGACTTTAAAGATACAAAAATAGAAAAAATTTCTGTTATCAGCTCACAGTGTAATATTACAACACATTAATAATTAGAATCAATTTTTGAATAAACCCATGGGAGCTGGTAACAAATTCAGAATTTCAAAAATGAAATTATGAGATTCAAGCTTCTATTCTCTAGAATTTTTCTTTTAACACAAAGACTGTTTTTTTAAGAAGACTGAAAGAAAGATATTGAGAATTTCATACCAACAGAAGAGTCTGAGTGTTGACCTATTCTGCTCTGGTTGTCTGAAAACTGTGTAAACTTGAAAATACACAATAATCCACTGGGAGTGGGTGTAAAGCTGCTATAGATTATGACTATAGAGAAGCTGTATTTGCCTCTTAGGAAGTTTGATTTTCCTATTAGCACATGGAAGATTCCCCTCAGCATTTTTTTTACTCAAACCTTTTACAACTACTGGAGTTTATTTAATATTTCAACTCATATTGTGCTCTCATATGACCAACTGCTTCCCCTTCTGTGGCAGTTTGTATAAAATAATAATATTGACAGTGTTATATGGGAGACATCCCTATGATAAGCTGGTGTCAAAGTTATTGGCTTCCCTTCAACTTTTAACTATTTGTCTGTCAGAGTGAAAAGATGCTTTTCAAAAGCAATTATAATAGCCTAAGTCAATAAAGATCCACTAAAAATATTAGAAGTATCATATAGGGCATTGGCCTTCTCTCCTGTTCTGACCTAATCTGGAAAGGATTCACTTTGAAATTCAAGAAGGGTATTACAATTAATTTACTCTGTTGTCCTCTGTTGTCTTTGTTCGTTGGGCTTTTATTTCCTTTATATAATTTGCTTTTTTTGCTTTGCTTCTAATGAGACTGATTTTTAAAGATACTTACTTGCAACTAAATTTTAAGCTCCTGAGTTTTGACCAAATTTGCGTTGTTGTATCCTAGCTCATGAATTGTACACTGATCCGGTTCCCAGAATACTTAGCTTAATCTGAGTGCTGTCACGAAAAACAAAAAGTAGGGAAGTTTGTTTCTCAGGATAAGTTAATTTCCAATAAACGTGTAGATACATAGAACCAAATTGCTAGCACTGAAGTGTGTATTGCCTGTCTGCAGGCAAACTAATTTTAAAACGAAAATAAGAAGGTCACATAATAAATAAGAAAGAAATCCTGGCATGGTCGTAGATGGTATTGTGTCAAAAACTGCTAGTTTGAAGACTAGGCTGAGTCTGTGATCACTGGATCAACTAGTGCAGGCTTGCCTGGGCTGTGATGAGGCAGTAAGAGGCACAGAAGTGTGTACCTGAAGGTGAATTATGTATTTTCCAGTTGTCCATAACTGGTGGCTCTGGGACTGCCATGTGACTGAGGGACTCTTTATTAAGGCTATGATCCATACTCTTCTGAGCTGTCATCATAGGAAGATCAACCTGAGAAACTCCGAGTCCTGCATCCCAGTGGTGTCTGGAGACTGCGTGTGAGCAAGATGAGGTGTGGAAAATGCCCAGGATACATCTCCTGCAGCCTAAAGGATCCAAACAGAGAACGCCCAGGAGGGGTATGGGCTGTTCATGACAGATGTCCAAGGGGTCTAATCCCAGGGCTGAGTCCCATGATTGGTGACTGCAGATGTGTCAGGATATTGTGGGGGAAAGGGCAGAAGTGCTTGGGGCCAGTACTCTGATCTCCCTCCCAAGAACAGATCAGGGTTAGACTATAGCACACCCCACCCTTGGAAAAACATGGACTAATTTCTTTCCAACAGCACCTGTACTAATCCAAAAATAGATTGAGCATAAAGCGTTCAGTATCACAGCAAATTCCTTAGTCCCTGAAGAGCAGAATGGCTTTGCTCTGGATTTCTTCTTTGATTCTCTGTTTGCTTGTCCCATTCCCAAAGTTCCCACTCTGTGCTCCCTGGTGCTCCCAACACAGCAGAAAGATGTGCTTGGGGCTAGCTGAGAGCTTGCACACACAGCTTGGCTGCTTGGCCACTGCCTAAAAGAACTGTCGACAGACAACTTTTACCCGTGTTTTCCTCAATAAAAGCAGTGTCTGGGGATCTGCCTACTGGCCCTTGTCTATAAAGTTTGTAGGACCCTAAAAGACTTCATGAGAGCTCTGTCCTAGTGGCCAGGAGGAATTTCTTCATTTTGTGGGGAATAAAGAGAAGAAAGGGAATGTCAGCATGCAGCATGCAGGCAATACAATCACTTTACCAACTAGTCTCACAAGTACACTGAAAGAGAAGTTTGGTCTTCAGTTTGAAAAGAAACTATTTAAAATTTGTTAATGTCATATATAACAGAATGTTTATAGCACTATCTAAATGCTAAACAGAGGGAAATATCATTGCCAGTCAGTGGGCTTTTATATGAATAACTGAAGAATTAAACTTTTATTTGGAGACTTATCAACAGATAAGAAAAAGTTACTGGTGGAATAACAGAGGGATAGAGAGATATGAATAGGCAAATAAAAAATTAATTATATTGTTTTCTTTTCAGCCTCATATTTGATTTTTTGCATGCTGAATGTTGGCTTCTATTTATTGGGGAACTTAATGTTGGAGTTATATCTAAATATAAAATAGAAAATTTAAAAAAAACCCCAGAAGCATGAATTCCTTGGAACAAAAAAATTCATTGTGTATATGCAAAGAATATGTGTGAGTAACATCTCTCTGCAGAAAGGTAGGAATATACATATATCATTATACTTGCAGGCGTTCAGCAGAATGGCAATTTTCAACTTCACAGACTTTCTTAAAGCTCAGCTGCATGAGCCAATTGGACCCATGAAATTGAAAATGAGCTCAGATTGGTTTGAAGGGATTAGAGCAACAAAGAGCATCCACAGAATGGTGAACTTGGCCTCTCTGGATTATCTGAATCCAACCTCAAAAATTCTAGTTGGAAACTTCATTTGATGGAATTTGAAGTGTGCTGGAGAGCATCAAGTGGACCTGTGGTGCCAGAGATGGCTTTGTGGCTTAAATGTTGTGAGCTCTCAGCTCAAGCCTGACTCCTCTGAAGCTATTTAGTATTTGAGGGTATTTAGGTGGATTATATGTCAGCAGGAAAGCCCATGAGTCGTAGCTGTTCATGTAAGCTTGTAACTCTACTTCTGTTCCTCTTAACCTTCTTTTTTTCTGAATTATGAGTGATGGGAATTAGTGTTTAATTTAATAATTTTGCTTTCAGTGGTGGGAGAAAAAGAGGAATTTAAAATTTAATTTCTCCTAACCTTTTTTTGCAAAAGAAACAGAGCTAATAGTCAAATATCTGGAAAACTCTTTATTCTTCACCTCGTTAGCATCTCCAGTGTTCTGTGTATAAATGCAAAGACATCAATCACCATAGATTTCTAATAGAATAATAACAATAATAACAACAACAACAATAATAATAATAATAATAATAATAATAGTTCCTGCTTTTGCTACATCCCAGTGTCTCAGCATTATGGAGATTAAAATGAGGCCATAATGTCAGTAAGAACTATGGTGGGTAAAATACCTGTATTGGTAACAGAAATGAAAGCTACCCACTGTTGGGAAGGTGCCCATTTCCTTTTACTGCATGTGACATTCTCATCTCCTCAGTGTTTAGCTATTAAGGTATAATGAACTTCTTAATGTGAATTTGTTTACAGAGACAACTGACAGAGGGATCATTTAATTTGGTCTTCAGTGTATTTTCTCAAAAGTGAAAGCCTACCACTCCTCCTACTGAGATCGTTTCTTTGTGCAGGTAGCAAAGGATGCTGTTCTAGACAGAAAAAGAGTTTTTACAGATTTTAGGATCACTTGATGCACTGGTAGGTTTTTAAATTGTGACTGCAAGCAACTGTATCAAAGTAGAACTCTAATCACAGACTCATTGCACCATCTGTGCATTTGATAAGAGACATGTTCATTTAAGGATATGCTGAAAGAGAGATAGATGAAGAAATTAAAGGCTCCTATATTCATGGACACTAGACTGCAGTACAGTGCAAGGGTGTCTTTGTATATAATTTCTACAAAATTATAAAGTCTTGTCATCAGCAGTTTTATTTTTGTAACATAGACTAAGAATTAACAATAAAATACATAAAAACCTCTTTTCACATGCAGCTGAATGTTTATCTTCTTGCAGAGATTGATGTTTTGGTATTTGCTTGGGGTTTTCTCCCCTCTGTAAGCTTGAGAGAAGCTCCTGTTTTCACAGTAGCATATTCCTTCCATTGTTCTTAATCAAATTGTCCTTAGCTAACATGCTATCATTATCCTTTACTAAGATACCCATTACAAAATGACCATTACTTTCTGTGTCAATCTAGAGAGACTGAAATGACTGTTAGTGTGCTTTTTAGTAGGCTCATGGTGAAAAATAAACACTTAGAAATGGGGAGTAATGGAAAGAAAATGACCATTACATACCAGTCAGGTGGACACAGCAGAAGGCATCCAAGTATTCATTATGCAGGAAATGCAAAGTCTGTCCATTGTTATCAAAATCACTTGGGACAAGGCAACAGATAATTGTGAGATGCTAAGTTGACTGAAGGATCCATTTCAAATTATATATTCATTTAGAAACTAATTAACAAATTTACTTGTAAACACATGGAAATATCGATTATGTTCTGCAAGTGTAAGTGCATCAACATTAAGAGGCCGAGCACTGTCCTTCTGACATGGCAATGTAGTTAAATCTGGCTGGAAGAGCAAAAGTCAGTTCAAATTTATCAAGGGGACATACACATAATCTATACATATAAATATATATTTGTGGGGTATATTCTGGTGTTTTATGAATTCATTCCTCTATTCTAAAATGTTTCCTTGAATTGAGAGTGTTTTATTAGACTAGCAAGTAATTTAGGGCTTTGTATTACATTTGGGCTAGTATGTATTTCTTACTAATTTATTTTCATTAGATACTCAGATGTATAAATGCACTTACAGCAAACTTACAAAGCCCTCAGGAAGCAAAAATTGCCTTGTGTTGAAGAAATTTTATGGTACCATTAAGGCTGACCCTAGATAACTGGTTAGGAAAGTTTTATGCTATCATTGCATCATTCAGGGTAAAGTGCTAACCTGGCATTGTTAGGGCTTCTGAAGTTAAATGGAATTTCCTGATAGGTCTGAGCAGCTACTTTACAATAGTTATTCATTAATATGTACAGATCTTGTAGGCTTTTCTATCGTTATTTCAAACAGGAACAAAAATAAGGGTTTTAAGGGCACTATAAATATCCAGCACTGGCATATTACAGAGCTAATACCCTGTGAGCCAAATTTTCAAAAATGTTCAGGCTGACTTCTCAAATGAACCTAGATTACAGCTCTGTACTTCAGTCAGACAGCAAAGCTACAGGGGAAAATCTTGCTCCAGTAACTATTGTGGGGAGAAAACAGTTAGAGGGAGTGGACCCAGCATGCCATGCCAGCACACTGAGCAGCAGCATCACCTTCCAGGCTGGGGAGGAGACAGGAGTGTGCAATCATGGAGCACAAGGACTACTGAGGTTTCTTCATTCTGTTAGAATTAAAAGCACCTGTTTCCTACCCTCAAGGCTGAAGAACAAGACTGGATTATTAAATTTCAAATATCATATTAAGTACTAAGGTGCAGTTACTCTCTAATTTAGCAAATTCTGGAAGTTTGCAGAATATGAGACTTTGGATTTCACTGCCTTTTTGAACAAAAATATCTTTAGACAGTGCTTGAGATAGATCCAGAATATGGCAGGATGGAAGCAAGGCTAGTGGAAAGACTTCTACATCCCTGCACTGGATTGTTGTCTATACACAAATTCATGGAATATAAAGGATGAACATATTAATATTTGCATCATCTTCATCTGACAACAAACAGAAAAAGATAGCAGAAATCAAAATTTTAATATCTGCAACACCTTCTCTAGCACAACCCTCAATGCACAAGCCTAAAATGCCCACAGTATTTCTCCAGAAAAAAACATTTCTTGCACCGTGAGGAAGACAAGCCTGAAAGCTGATGCATGGCCATTGGCACCTCGTCAGATACTGCTGCAGGTGGAGCAGGTAGCACAGGCAGACAGAACCCTTTAAAAAACAACAGCACCTAAACAAAACCCTCTCTTATTTCAGTTATTTATAGATCTGCCTAATCCTATAGATCTGCCTATCTTCTGGATAGAAGCTTTCCAAAGTGTACGCTTTGGGCTAAATTCCATTGGAATTTTATTCAATGCCATCTAGCTGTTTCTAAGAACAAACCTAGGCAAAAGTTATGCCTGGTTTTCCCTTACTAAAGCCAAGCAAATAGAAGAACCATTCTGACAGACTTTCCTGGAAAGCCTCATTTCCCCAAAGACCTGAATGAGATCTTTGAAAATAGCCATTGTTTTGGAGATGTGCATTTTTGTTCTTCCCATGAACATCCACTAAAATTACATATTTTCTAACTACTGCTCAGACATGTGCAGAAGAGATTCCTTTTAATTTTAGTAGCTAATTTTCCTCATGTTTTTACAATATTTTTTAATTCCTCTAAAAAATTTAGTTGTCTGAAATTGCTGCTGTACAGTGAGTTTAAGCAGCCAGTCTTGGCAGTGCTGTGGATCTGTTTAGGAAATACCAATGGACTATTGATTTTCTGCCCCTTGCAGTCTTCTTTTTTTTTTTTTTTTTTTTTCTTATGTCATAATATGCTCCACAGAGGTTTTGGTTCACAATGTTAATATCTAAAATTATCTGACATGCACAAATCATATGTGCCTCATTTCTCATGAGGGCCTTTTACAGGTCACGGTTTTCTCAAGAACATGATATGTGTGTTTTATCAGCTCTTTAGCATGTGGTGCTGCCTATAACATATTTAATTATTTGCACAGATTTGCAGTTGGTCTTAATTTCATGGAAATGATTGATCACTCAAGTCACTGACAAGCAAACAGCTGTGTTTACTTCTGTTGGTAGTTTGTTTGACCAATTTACTTTGATCTCTCTAACAAAGAAAAAGCCATTTATTCTGCTTTTGCTCCGGAGTTTGATATATACAGGCCTCTATCCTAACTAGAGTTCTGCTTCTGCAGACAATGATGAGGAAGGTGGGTTTCAGTCCCCATCCTACTAAAGGTGTGAGGGGAGCTGAGTGGGATTCTCTGAAACACTAGCAGTGACAAAGGGGAGACACTGGGGGAGCAGTCTGGATGATGAGAAATCAGTCTGCAGGCAAAGCTGAAAAAGAGATCTAGAAAAAATGGGAAAAGGCCAGGAATAACTATACAAATTATATTAGTCTGTGTACATTAAGGGGTGTCAGGCTAAGTTTGCTACACGTGGGATTTGATGAACATTAGGATACTAAGGAAGAGTAATGGATCTATGATAAGTCTCAGATTTGGAGGCTGTGATTAGCTGTGCAGGGAGAATGATAATGGAACAAGGAGTCTAACTGGATGAGAAGGAAGTCAAGATCACAATCAGGAGCTTTCAACAAAGCATGACACTTGAATCCATGCAAATGCACTATTTCCAGAACTTGAAGAGGCTCTTCAAGGACCTTAGATACAAGCTTTGCTTTTTGAAACTTCTGTGAAGTTCCCCCCACCCCAGCAAAGTATGTGTTTAATCCCTTTTAATGTTGTTGTACCTTAACAATAGTAACCTACTAGACCTCCAGTAGGAAATGACAGAATTAGTTTTGCCTGTGTCACTTTAATTAGCTTCTCCCTGCTCTGCACATAAATAATTAACTCTTTGCAAAATAGACTCTAACTGCATGATGAAATTTTTCCCTCTGGACTCCTGCTTCTTTCATTGCAAAGACCAGTTCTGATATAGCAACAAATACAAGCTGTGCAGTTAAAGATGCTGTATACCTACAGATGCCCTGCCTCACCAGCAGGGAAATTAGGGATTGTACAGAGGAACTGAAAATGGAGGTAGAAAATTATCATAGTGAAATGATTTCCTGAAGGCTTTTTCCCCTTGCTCCTACCATGTTGTTTTGATGCAATATTAAAACCAGAAAAAGACAGTGGAGCTTTTACAAGCCCCATTTGAACAGTTACACAAAATGTTGCACTAAATGTCCCCTTAACAGAGATTCAGAAACTGACCTTGTGAATGTTACAGTACTGTGCCACTGGTTGCTTCTGTAATGGATCCAAAGAGCCTTTTCTACCTTGCACTGAACAGGAGCTGTTAATACTCGTGGTCACTTACTCCCACTTGGCTGAAGACATAGTAACTTCCGTGTAAGCTGCAGTAACTGGGAGGGGAGAGGCAGGGAGAATGTCAAATTCAACTGCAGCTGCCCCTGAAACCAGTCTTTCAACTGGGAGTGAAAGGTTCATTTCAACAGAAATTTGAGGGTCTGATCTCTTGAGCATTTGAGGACTCAGCATCAAATGAAATCTGTGAGAGATGTGCTTTGGACATAAAGCATCAATGATGCCATTGAATGCTAGATACATTTAAACTCTCCAAGCAAGTAGAATGTCTCTGTAGCCTATGCTTTATTCAAATCTGAGCCTCAAATCCTATAATTTAAAATGGAGTTAGTATCGCTTTTTAACCCCAAAGACGTTGGAAAAGAAAAAGTAGTATTTTCAAAACTGCTTGAATGTGTTAGTGATATGGGCCAGAATGCCTGTAAGTGAATTGTTATGTTCAGAGCAAGGAGTAAAGTGCGAAGCTGAACCATTAGCACTGATGAAAAATGAAATAGTGAACATCTTCTCATGGCATGGGTACCATCCATCCCTGGTGCTGTATGGTTCAAGGAATCTGCAAAGCAGTAATATGTGACCATGTGCTTAAAAACTCCTTGCTAATGTATTCTCATCAAGGGAGTAAATTGCAATTGCACAGGCCAAGAGAGCAGGAGCTTTGGAGTAGCCTTCAGAGTGAAGTGAGCAATAAGATCAAGTTGAGCATGCTACATACACACTTTGAAGTTTATTGCATAGCTGTTATCATGCAGAATTTTCTGTAATTGCAGAAGAGTTTTCCATAAGAACAAGTTTCCTTTCGTATAAGAATGACCACGATTTGTCTTGTTTATTGGTTTTTGTTAATTGGGACTCTTCATGGAGAGTTTTTAATATGTGATTCTTCTCAGCATCACTCATTTTTTCTAAACGAAATTTACTGTTATATTTGGAAGAGAAATAGTACAAATTTACCTTTCTTCTAAACAGCAAGACTAGAACCTGTTCCATCTCTGCTGGAGGCAGTTTTGTAATAAAGTGTTTTAATTACAAGTAGTCTTGCTGTCCATGATAAAAGTGCATAATCATGCTTCACTGTGAGCTGTGACTGATACCTCTGCCTCTTTTTTTCCCTGACTTTTGCTTTCCCTCAACTGCACTTTTGGCAAAAGCATCATGTATACTTGCATTTAGTCACTTGGATATGCTGATTAGCTGGTACTCATTAGAAATAGTTAAGTCATTTATCTAGGGAGTGGGTTTGCTCATTTGATTTTGGAGTTCAGTTTGTGGGGCAACACAAAGGAACATGTGGTATGTGGGGGGGAATAAAAATTCGTGATGTGAAATAAAAGGCATAAAATGGAGCAGATGTGCAAAGTGGAGGCTCTCCCTTACCTCCTGTGTCAGGTCAGAGCAAAGGAGACAGTCTTGGAGGGTCTGTTACTGGCTGGAGAGTTGCAGAAAAGATTATTAAATTCATGAAGTTCTTAAGCTGAGGTAGAAATAATTTTCTTCACAGTGTCTGCTTATGGGGCTGTGTTTTGGATTTGTGCTGAATACAGCATTGATAATATTGGTCAGTTCTTTGTTTTTGTTATTGCTGAGCAGGGCTCACACAAAGCCAAGACCTTTTCTGTTTTTCATATTGCCACACTGGCCAGGAAGTTTGAGGTGCATGGGAGGTTGGGAGGAGACACAGCCAGGATAGGTGACCCAAACTGACCAAAGGGACAATCCAGACCATGTGACATCATGCTCAGTATATAAAGTGGAGGGAAGAAGGAGGAAGAGGGAGATGTTTGGAGTGATGGCATTTGTCTTTCCAAGTCACCGTTACATGTGATGGGGCCCTGATCTCCTGGAGAGGGCTGAACACCTGCCTGCCCATGGGAAACAGTGAATTTATTCCTTGTTTTGCTTTGCTTGTGGGTGCAGCTTTTTCTTTCCCTCTTAAACTTCCTTTATTTCAATCCATGAGTTTTCTGGCTTTTACACTTCTGACTCTCTCCCTGATCCTGTGGGTGGGCGGCAGAGTGAGTGAGTGGCTGCGTGAGGCTGGGCTGCTGGCTGGGGTGAAACCATGACAGCTTGTCTCCTAGTCAGTATAAGCTCAAAATCTTGTTTAGCCCCTTTGAACTCTGAAGGACCCTCTACTTTTATTAAATAACAGAATGCATACAGAAAGTACTCAGAATGTTGGGTTCTTATAACCAGATGTGTCCAGATAACTCCAGTTATTGAGTAATCTAAAGTTTTTGTTTTTCTAGCAAACAGTAAATCCACACACAATATAAATCAGCAAACAAAGTTATTCTGCATTTTTCCATGGCGTTTCTGAATCCTCTCTAATTTCTTTTGTGGAAATGTGTCTGAACTTAATGAAAGGGCTAGTAGTATTCCAAGTTTTTAGTGATCTGTGGAGACAAGCAAAGCAGGGGTTGATGTGTCAGCCTGTCCCTTTTAGTGAAAGAGCCTTGAGGGATATTGTTCTGCAAGTGAGATATAAGTTCGATTTAATTCCCAGTCAAGATCACTTGAGTATTTTCTGCCACTGGGTCTAGTGATAACAGGGAAAAACAAACCAGTCAACAAGGAACAGCAGCAACTATATGGGTATCACTGGTAAACCAAAGCTGCCTCTAGGTGGTTTTCCCCCCACAACAACTGTCTTTTCTCATGATACAGAAATCCATCTTTGGTCATATAAAGACTGTTTGAGACGCCAAGCCAAAGAAAGGCAGAGCCAGGGTTTTGTAATGAATTTGACAACTGAAAACACTTAAGAGAAAAAGGGTTTCATAAGGAGTATATACAAAAAAAAGTACTTAAAATTGAGTTGTTTTCAGTTAGCACCTCTTCTGAGAAACTATTTCTTCACATAAGATCTGGTAGTGTAGAAGGTGTATCTTACATGATCACTGATGGTCTGATTGCCCATAGTACAATTCTTCATTAATATGGTTGCATTTTAGTTATGTTTCAAAGTTCATTGTAATCACATTATAATCATAGAATATCTCGAGTTGGAAAGGACCCATAAGGATCATTGAGTCCAACTCCCTTCTCTTTGAAGGACTACCTAAAACTAAATCATATGACAAAGAGCAACATCCAGATGCTCCTTGAATTCTGTGTTAGTGCACATTTATCTTGGAACTAAGGGAGAAAGCATGCAAAAGATTTAAAGTGACTGGTTTACAAGATACACTTCTTTCTAGCATATTTTTATATCTTAATGATATTAATTTGAGTAAACACAAGAAAACAAAAACCCCAGTTACTTTTCCATTCTAGTTAAATCTCTGAGTAATTTAGACAACAAGTCCTACTTTCAGTTAACCTTAATTATTTACCATCATAACAGGATCCAGCATTTCTCATCAGGGGGTTACTTTCACAACCAAGCTTGGTTTGAATGTCGTCTTTCAGCTCTTCTGTGTGCGACTCCACATGTGATTGGAAGCAGCGCTTTTTAACAGCAGGAAACACATACTGCAAAGGATGTAATAGGATTTGGATTTTCTGTTATCTTTAAACCTGGCCTTTAGCTATGAGTCCTTATCACAACCTCAGGATAGTCTAGGATCTCTCATTTCTCTGACTTTACAGCCATAGAGGTTGATATCAATAGCAGAGCACAAAATTTGGCTCCTTCCCACTCTTTTTGAGTTGGCCCACTGTTCTCAGTCAGCCCCAGATTAGGTTTCTGTATGGCACTACTTAGGAACTCTACTGGAAAATCTCGCCTGTACAGCTTTGGCTTCCCAAAGTGGGAGGCAGAGTGAGCAATTATGATCTATCCGTTTTTGTAAGCCTTGCTTGTAAACTGCAGTTTGCATTTAGGCAGTCAAGGGTGTTCCGCGATGCACAGGGCCAGTTTACATCAACAATTTCTGTGAAATCACCTTTCACCCTTTATTTTGTCACAGTTCAGATAATTTGTAACTTTCTTGGACACCCTCTGACACTTGGCAGTGAAATTCATGTGTAGTAAGTTTTTCCCCCCTCTTTTCTGCTGGAGCAGCATTCAGGGAGGCTGCTCTGTTCCAGAGCATCTTTAAGGCTTCCTGTCCACTGCTATCAATACTCTTTTCCCTTGGGGCTTACTTTTCTTGGCAAGACTGGTGAGCTACATCAAGTAACCTTTAGATCACCACTCAAGGCACATTTTTTGCTGTTTCTGTCTTTTTCATTGGGGTTTTGAAACCAGCATGCATAATTCATGTAGCAAGCGCAATTTCTCATTGTCATTGTGCTACAATATGGCATGTAGTACCAATCAGTAAACTAAAAACAAAAAGTTACACTGAAAATTAAGAGGCCACGATGAGAAGTAAAAATATATGGGTATTCTTAGCTGGTAAGCTGGAAATGAAGTGCTGCAGTTGTATGCTACTACTGCCATTCACAGTGTTCTCTCTGCTCCCTTTTTCCTGTGTATGATGCTTTGAGGGCCACCTTCATCAATTAGGAGTTTAATTGGAACTGGAAAGATTATGTAATGGAGTTGCAAGCTTAAGTTAGTCAGAAATGAAAAGTCACGCTTAAAAGTAAGAACAAGAAAGTAAGAAAAAGAGCGTATCACAGCTTAAGATGCTTTTCAGTTGCTCAGGAAGGCGAACCAGTTTTGCAGTATTAATTAACATTTTAGGGCATGCTATATCTAAATAGCAGGAGACTGTGTGTATGTGTGTGTGGGAGGTGTCATTTCACCACAGAAAGAAATAAATAAAAAGTGGTCATTTTCTGAAAAGTAATATTTTACTTATGTGGTACAATAGAAAGATGAAAAACATGTTTTTACTATCAAATGAAGAATTTGGGTGTTTTGGCAAATGACATTACAAAAGTCTACCACTAAAAAAGTTGTGAAAAATTTTGAGGTATACGTGCATTTTGCTCTCTCTTTCTGTTGTTAATTGCTTCTCTGTGTCTCTGGCAATCAAGCTGTCCCTCCTCCACTTCAAATGCATGGAAGATGCCAAGAAAAGTTGCCTGGCCCTTTCCCCCTCACTCCACAGACACAAGCACAGTGGGGTTTCTCCTTCAGCACAGAGAGTTTAGGATTCTCAGCGAAGCCTCCCTCAGGCAGATCTTTACAGTTTTGTCCATTGCTGGTGAATTTCATGCGTTGCTCCATCATATCCCAACTACACATCCATGGATGACAACCTCAGCCCCTCTGTGCTGTGATTCCTCTTTCCAGTGCCTCCCCCCAAGATGTGGCACCTACATCACAGCTGGGCTCCTACAATTGCTCCCTTCTTCCTGGTGTCTTGCTTCACAGGTCTCTTCTAGATGCAACATCTATTTTCTGAAAAGGTTGTAGATAGATGAAGAGGCATGTCTGTGATGACAATATACCCTGGAATCTTTAAAAAATCTGATTATCATTCGATGTAGTTACCATCTCACCACATTTATTTGTATGCATCCCTTTCTTTGCATGTGTGGTTTTGAGCCCTAAACTTGCTTTTCACTATGCCAGGATAGTTATTTTCAACATAAAAAAAATATTTTGTAGATGTTCCTAATTGAAGGTGTTGATATTTTAGCATCTGGATGTTGTAATAAGCCTACTTAGGCAAATAAAAGGAATTTGGCATGAACTGAAAAAAAGCTGTGACTAAGAAAACATCAGTAACAACAAACAATTGAAAGAAGTGGATAGTAAAGAGTTAGAAAGAAATTTGTCCTGCTGGAAAAAAAAAAGAAGCTAACTTTTCAGGGAGACTTAGTTAAATAATAAAACTAAATGGTGAACATAATAAGTACTGAATAAAATACCTGAAAAGAAATCCTGATATCAGCAGCAATTACAGATTTTAACATGTTATCTGTAAGGTAATGGAGATTATTAGGACAGCTGTACAATTTTATATTCTGTTTTAAATTAAGCCTTTATTTGATATCATTTTGAAACCAGACAACAGCAGAAATTGAAGAACACAGCAGTATTTTTTTTTAGAAGTCTATTCTTTGTGTATGTCTGTGGCCAACTGTGTATTGATGTCTACAGTTTTGTTGTTAAAGAAATCATAAATCAGTCATTATGATACAATGCGGGACGTACTTCAGCCTTACATACGGACTACTGCAGGCCAAAATATTGATAGATTTATTTTCTAAGGTTATATGTTTTAGAAGTTAACTGACAGTTCAATAACTCAGCGGCATCCTTGAATATAGCTTCTGTATATTGTCTTGCTCTCATGAAGCAAAATGGAAGGGGGAAAAACCCAGCTGAGATGCACAGTTTCAGAGAGCTTTTCTGCATTTTTCAGGAAATATCCCAGAGAAGTGTGCTGTAAAGTTAAACAACAGAGTATCTCATCAGTTTATCAATTCTTGGCTCTGCCATTTTTTTGTGGCAGATTTGGATAAAAAGTAAATTTTCCAATTTTTCACAATTCTTAAAAAAACCCCCAGTAATTCGAATTTAGCTGAAAATGTATGCATGCGACTAAATATTATTGCTGCATTGGACATGTGAAAAAAATCAAAGTTTCAAGTCAGATTGCATATTTTTAATTCAGAAATCTGAACACATTTTAATTCTGGAAAGTACAGGAAATGTTTCTGACTAAAGATTGTTTAAAGACAAAGCAGCTAATTTAAAAGATATGAAAAACTCTTATCATTAACATTTCTGATGTGTTGGACTTTTTACAAACGATGAAAGCTAAAGCTCTTGTAAAGTTTCACAAATGGTGAATTTTTTTCTTCAGAAGATAAATAATAAAAGAGGAGGCTATCAAAAAGCAGGCCCAGAAACACTTCCCATCAGCATGACTCATGCTCCTAAATCTCATTCTGTGTCTGATACATCAACGTGTGCTACCCTACATAAGCCTGTGGCTTACTTTCTATTGAAAGAGGAAATAGGACGTTTGAGGCGGGAGATAGAAGACCAGATTTTGCGACATGTATGACAAGATCTCCGGCTGATAGTGTTAGCAGAGATTTATGGAGAGTTTAGGAGGGCTGCTGCCTGCCTGTTGGCACCACTGAGTATGGTGTGTTTCATGTCTCAGAGACATTGCACAGCCGTGTGTTGGAAGCACCAGCCATGAATAGGAATTTCAGTTCCATGCCTACTGTGCTCAGGGATCCACAGAACCAGGGCTCCTTTCTGGACAGAAAAGATAACATCATTCCTGTATTATGTGCTGTGCTGTAGTGCCAGAGGTTTGTGTGATGCCTGGAATGATATGATTAAGCAAGAAAAGGAGGGGGAGGTTTTAACTTGTGTTTGTGCCTGTGTTTGCAGGTATGCGTGCACACATGTATGTATTTAGAAGCCTTTTCAATGTGCACCTGTGCCAATAAGCATGACAATCAGAAAGTAAACCAAGAGCCATTCCTTTATCTAAAACATAATGAGGTTGTTTGAAATGCTTTCATTCTGATGCTCTGAGCATCCTTTTAGGAGGTGTCAACCTTTAGATGTATCTATAAACGCTCCACTGAGTTGCTACTTGTATTACTAACTGCCTTTGGTGAAGAATATGCTACAGTAAATCATAAAAATTGATAATATAAAGGAGTAGAGATCCATGCCAAGCTTTTCTTCTACACTGTTTCACATGTTCCTCCAGCCTTAAATGAAGATTACCTAATACATACACCATGATCGCACATGGAAGATTTCAAAGTGTCATTTAGCATTGATTAGTTTTCACAAAACAACTGAAAGCTTACAGACTTTTCTCACTAACACTCACTGGAGACAATCAACTGCTTCACTAGAGCTCAGTCTTTGCTATGAGTTCATTTTCCTTTCACCTTTTGCTTTACAGAATGAAACAAAAAAATTGAAAAATATAAATAACCGTAATGTGAAAAAGTTACAAAGTGAAGAACTGAGCATACAGCCAGAATTTATAGGAAAGGGTATTGTCTTCATGCAAAGAATGTCACTGATTTCTAATTAATGAAAACAAACTGTTTTAAGAAAAGGCCACTTCGACTTTTTCACTTAAAACTGTGTTTTGTATGAAGGTTAAACTCAAATTTTACTGCATTATTGACTTTCCCGTGTTTGATATTAATGTCTATACATGGCTATATAGACATAGAAAACATTTGTTCCAAATGTTTGTGTTGAAGTTATGATATATGTCCCATAATAAAATAGTAGGAGGTCTGCAAAAGGAGTTAACTGTTCTCGAAAAAGAAAATTGCATCTTGATCATCTGTTAGTCCTTATCACAGAAGAGAGAAGAAGAGGAAATCAGAGGGCTTTGCGAGATTCAGGCTATAATCCTTCACAAGTGAGCTACTGCTTACTGGGCAACTGTGAAGATCCCAGGGAGAATATTCAAGCTTTTTGTGTGGTTTGTGCACACTTTGTCTCACGTCTGTTTTTTCTTTTTCTTGAAGTATTTGAGAGCCTTGTTTTGAAGTGGAATGTTGAAACCTTGGCATTCTTTCCAAAAATGTCTCGTTTACTAGACAGACCTTACAGGATTTTTGCATTCATAGTAGTAAGATGGAAAAAGGGACATCAGCATGCAGGTTATTATTGTTAAGCAGAGAAGGTGCATTTGTGGCTAAAAATGTTAATTAGGAAAGTAATGAATTAGGAATCATTATGAAGGTGCTTGTGAAGAGTAAAGACAAGTGTTGGCATGTTGTTATGTGACTTATAAATAAATTTTCACCTGGAGTGTCCTGTATAGAACTGCAGGTCACTTTATTTTAGAGAGGATTCTATGGGTCTAGAGAGTATTTCAGCAAAGAACAATGACAATGAATAAAAGCATAGGAAAGCTCTCATATGATGTGAAAAGTGATTGCCTTAGAAATAAGACTCAGAGTTGACATAAAAGTACAAAAAGCACTGACTGGTGGTAAACAGGTGAGCCTCTATTGCAGCACTGGTGGAATTTAAATGGAGATGTTCAACACTAGAAAATGAATACTCCTCACCATGACATCAAAATTCTGTGGGGTATTGTTAGCAAAATTCATACACTTGCATCTTGGTCATTTGTATGAATAAAGAAAAATATCTCAAGTTTAGTGCTACAAAAGAGCTTATAAAGAGTTATTTCACTACGTTTTTCAGTGCACTTCAGGATCAAAAGTGAGATTCTGGTAGGATCAGATCTCCTACACTGACTTCTACATATGCATATGTGTGTACATTTTGCAAATGGCCCCACCTTTACAGAAAATTTAAGTGCAGTAAAATGAAAAAAATCCATCACCCCACCCTCAACCCTAGGACAGTAAGCCCCAGAAGGCACCTTATTTTTGTAGGCTTTTATCTAGTGGCAGAAGAAATTTCTCAGGGAATGTATAGCTGAGCTTTGTCCAGGAGGGAAGAGGTTAATTCACTCCAGGATAAAGCCATCTTTTCTCCCAACCCAGCAGAAAAGGGTCTCCTGGTTTAAGTGATAGAAATGGAGTATAATTCCTTCTATCTCACAGTCCCTTTGGACAGAAAAATAGAAAAAAAAAGGAGATGAAAGTTCATGGCAGGGCCCTTGCAAAAATGAACAAATGGGGGAAAGCTTTCTTGTGGCAGCTGATATCAAACAATAACAACAAACACTTTCAGGAAGGCCTGAGATGCATGAGGAAAATTACTTGTATTTCTTCTCAATGAAAATGTATGGTATTATATCCCATTAATATTGTGACCCTTTTAGAACATTAGAAAGAGGAATGTGAGACACGTATGTTTCTTTTTTCTGCAGAATTACATGGAAAAAGCTAGGATTTTCCACAAGTTGCAGTAACAAAATACTATTTTTTTAATCTTTGGTACATTAATTGCATGGAGTGCTTATAAGGTATGCATGAAATTCCAACACGTTGATCTTTTTTGTTCTCAAATTGGTTTGTTTTCTCAGCAAAGCTTGGATTGACAACAGTAACTTGTCATTCACCTGAAAGTCCTTTCTTATTTCATGATTGGTTTTTTTTTTTTTTGCTTTTGATTAAATTATATTTTAAAACATGCTTTCATTTGGACTTCCTAAATTTTTCCAGCTGCCATTTCTTGTCTCACCAGCCAGCTGAGGCTATTTTTTAATTGGGAATTAATTCTCTCAACACCTATCACATAGTTAAAAAGCAAAACAAAAGAGAATCTAATTCACCTGAGCAAATAATCCTGGAAGAACACTTCTTGCTGAGTACAAATAATATAAGAGTACTTCAGAAGAAGAAAATAAATTAATTTCTCCACTTCTGGACTACTGTTTGCAGGACACCACTGGGAGACCTGGGGCTCAAAGTTTCTGACTCCATCAAAAACTGGGGTTTGTGTGGAAAACAGATAGTTCCTCTACTGCAAAAACGGTATCACCTCCTATTCTAGCTGTTGGGCACTGATCTGAAAACAAGACTTTTTTTTTCCTCCTAGTCCACCTCCATGGACATAGTGTTTTATTGTTGGGACCGAGGAATTGTTTTGGCCTGTGATCCATTGCTTCTCGTTCTTTTATTTTCCCTCCCGGCTCTGAGAGAGGCCAGCAGTAACATCTGTTAGAGTTAAGATACACTGCAGCAACTGCGCTGATCCGCGAGCCCTGTAGCACATTGGCTGTGCAGCAGCAAGGAGATGGGCTTTTCTGTCTACATGATCTATAGCACTGTGCAGCTAATTCAAGAAGAGAGAACTATTTTTGGAGGTTACCAAATGACTCAGAATAAAGAAGCAGTTGTGTAACAGATGCAAAACTGAACATTCAGATTATCTGTCCGTTAAAAAGCTGAAAGAAAGCAACCTAATTTCAGTTCAGCTGCAGGGAGTAGGTTTCTTTAACAGCACCCCCCACCCAAGTTAATTTAAAGCATGTTCCTGAATATAGAACCTTTGCTATCATAAGCCACAGATGCTTTCAAAATGAAACAACCCCTTTACCCCCTTCTGATGGTGAATATGAATTCCAGTGCAAGAGAATTAAGGCAGTGTTTGATGTTGACTGCATTGCACCTAGAGTTTTAAATCCCATTATAAAATTATTATCTTATTAAATGAGGAGTTTAATAGTTTGCTTGTATAGCTGACAGTCAAAACAAGATCAGTAGTGTTTTCACCAAATAGGAAAAATGATAAAAATTATGATGACTGAGTATGTACTAAGTGTCAGCTCTGTTAGGATCATGGGCTTGAGATATAAGTTTTAATATAATATTTCTCAAACCCTATTGATCATCCCTACTTAAAATTCACAGGTTCCCTTTATCATGCTTCAGGCATGTTGCAAATGTCACTACAAATTCAACACCTGGAAAGTTTTGCAGTTGATTAAAAGAAAAAAAAACAACTATTGCTGTATTTACTCTTAAAAACTGAGACAACTGAATAGCCTTAATGTTTCATCAGTTTTCTAAGGCAGTGCATTATGTGCACTACATGAGGTTAAGATAGTATGTAACAGGAAATAAGCAACTTTAAAACTTAGCCACTGTTGTATAACCCTCATATAAAGATGAGTTGTAAAAACTAGGCTTAGGTGAAATCTGTGGCATGAATTCAGCAAAGCATTGATTTCACTTCTGCTGACAAAATTCTACTGGGATTAGACAAAATTCCCAGATCCTGGGATTAGAGGAAATATTAGTAGCAAAGTGACTCTTATTGTACTGTAAGATAGAGTAACCTGATGTGAACATGCTAAAGTGGAACCACAGCACTGAGTCAGCAGAGGTTTACCTTTGCATATCGAGCTTTGAAGGAGGAAAATGCCACACACAGAATGGATTCAAAACATGAGCCGACTGATGGAGGACATACCCTGTTTTGGCTGAGACGAGGGCTGTCAGCAAATTAGCACTGGTTGAGTAGACAGGTGAAATTTTTCCTGCTGTGGTGGATTTTTCAGATTAATATGGTGGAACTCCTTACTGTTTCTGTGCTGGAGGCTGGGTGTTAGAGAAAGCAAAGCTTGTTGGGCTGTGGGGAAGGCACAGAGCTGTGACAGTCACTAGAGCCAATCTCAGTGCATGCTTCTCATATTTGTGACACCTACGCATGTAGAAAACTGCTCATGAAGGGGAAGCAAATTCAGTTCCACTGGTTGTTTTTTTTTCTACTTGGCTCTCCAACTCTAATGAATGAAAATTCATCTGGAGAAACACTAATTGGATTTGACACCACAAACACGCAAGTAATGGGAGCAGGTTTCTCATCAAGGCAATTTGATGATCTAACAAGTAGTCTCAATGAGAATAGCTAGTTTAAGGCCTTGTGACGTTATTCATTAGTTTTCTAACACCAATCTTTACAGTACACTTCCCAATTTGATGTTGTATCTCCTTCTCTAGCTATAGGCTCTGTTTTTATACCCAAGATAATGCTTCTTGCTAATTCATTGACAGTCACCAGCAAAGAACTATCACTCTCCAGCACTTCACCCTTCTCACAGTATCTCGGCGGATGTTTGTTTCACGTCAGTGCCATTTTACCATCAGTGGCAAGGTGACCAGATGAGTTGATCAAGAAGGTGTCAGTAAGTATTTATAAATGGCTATCTGGGAAATTTGTCAATGCTGAAATTAGTTTTGTGCGAGAGAGCTGGTCAAATACTATTTTATTATTAGGTATTGTCAAACTGCAGGAGTGTAATAGTTGATTGCCCAGAGGAAGTATCAAAATCCTGTGATTAGCTAGTTCTTTGTTCATGCCAGTGCAGGAATTTGAAAAAAGCAAATGTGTGAGAACGTTTGTAGTTCCATGAGCATGGCAAGAAAAGAATAATAGAACTAACATATGTGTCTGTAAATAATACTGGACTGGCATCATTAGGATTGCAGCAAAGCATCCTCTGTGTCTTGTCAGACTTTAAAATCATCTATAATTCTCCTTGTATATCCTACATTTTTACTGCTTTTTGTGAGAATTCTTATCAGTGTGAAAAATTCTTACTGCAAGTAACTGTGTTGTTTTCATGTCAATCTGAAATAAAACTGTTTTGTTATCATAGAATAACTGCATTTAACTGAAAGGCCAAATATTAGCTTCATTTTCAGGGACACACGATTTGCAGAGAGAAAAGGTGCTGTGCCATTACTTAGCTCATCACAAAATTGTAACATGGAGGGAAAAGTATTTTGTATGCATAAATAAAAATCAACAAACACAGTGCATCTAACTATTTGTCTTGGAAGTTTCACACATTTCTTCTTTTATAATGAATCATAACATGAATGTAAATATCAACTGCAATCTTTCAAAAAGTAGAAAGTTTCAGCTACTATTTTTGGTCACTCACTGTACAAATAAACACTTCGTGTATCATAGGAAAAGCTGCTCATACGTGGAGCATTTCTCAGTTCAGAAATACTTTGTCCTATACTGTTTTATTTAGGCTATACCTATGAATAGAAATCAGCTGCTGAGGAAGGAGTTTACTGTGCTAAATATCATATTGTTCTATTTTGCTACACAGCTAATCCTGGCAAGGCTAAAAAATAGTTAATAGGCAGTCTGTAAGATCTTATAAGATGACATTTGGAAATCCTGCAGTCATATTAGTCATTAGCCATGGCAATATTCTGCCATAAGGCAATGAGTCAGACAATTGATTAGAGAACCTCATCATGATATACCCTCTGGCATGAATATGGAGAGAGGGAAAGAAAAACGAGAAAGGAGAGTGCATGGGACACAGGACAGTAACATGGAAGAATAGAAGGGCAAAGAAAGTCTGAAATAGTTTATTCTTTAGAGTCAAATGGAGAAGAGGGAAACAGCATAAATCACAGATCCTGGCGACCCAGAAGGTGTGGTACCATCATACGTTGTGAGTGAAGTCCTGTATCACTAGAAAATCTAATTTTTCTTATACTCCTGGCATGGCATCTTGCTCTAGACATGAAGCAGCTGCTGGCAATCTTCCTTACAGGTGTTCACTAAAAGTCTTGGAGAAGACTGGCATTGAAACTCTGTCTGCTTTTAATTCTGCCCGTTTTCTCAAATGGATGTGTAGCTATGTATGGCTTTAGCAGCTATCATCATTTGTGCTGAGGAGTATCAGCAAAACAAACCGTGCACAGAAGCTGACAAAAGGCCTACAGGGAACACTGGACAAATGCTCACCCTTGACAAAATTGCTAGGCACTGCAATTAAAAGGAAGGATCTCTGCTATTTAGGAGTTTGCGATGCTCTTGCTGGTGGCCGTGCTGTAAGGCTCCCCTGCTGCTGGTTTGGAAATTAGCACACCACTTTTGACTGTGATACTGAGGTACATAAGGCTGGGTACCTGCCCCTCCTTGCAGCCAAGCTTAAAAGCTGCTAGCTCCTGGTAGGAGAAAGGCAGTACACAGAAAACACAGTTTACTGTAGAAAGTATCGTACAAACAAGTGACAACGAGGGACACAGCTAAGTGCAGTTAAGATTTTACTGCAGTACCTATTTTTTTTCCATAACCCATGTCCCTAATGTGTGCTATTCTCCATAGCAGGGTATAATGACTTAAGGACCTTATTTGCAGTATTTGCAAATGACTGGGTCTGTATTGCTTTGCTCTGAACCAAATTCATCTAGGCCCTCAAGTGATGTGCAGTTCTATCAAAAATTGGTGAGCTTTGTAATTTTACTCCTGCAGATTTAGTCCCATTTGTTCAATATACTCATATGATGAACAATCAGAGGTGCTTGTGCCTTCAATGCAGGGGAGCTGACTGTAACATGTTCTCCATGAAGACACTGTCTTTTGTGGTGTTCACTGGCTTTCCTGGCTTGCATCCTGGCTCATCTCTTTTCTGAGGCATTTCAGGAAAGAGCTTCCCAGTTTTGTTTATGTTTATAGAAAAGGTATTACAGTTATAATATAGGAAAAAGCTGATTTGTTGGGGGTTTTTTGCTTATTTTCTAAGTATTCTGATTTGTATGAAGATACTCTCCCTGCGATAAACATTTACTATATCTACTTTATAAATCAAAATGAATAATTTATTGTTTGTGCTTTTAAAACCTGTGTTAATCAATACAAAACATTTCAAAAGAATATATACAGATGATATTATTGGCAAGCAAGATTGCTGCCAAGATCAATGTAAAACTCCCACCGTCTTCAATGAGACTGTTTTCAGACTGGGATGTAGGAGGTTACATTTTTGCAGACTGCCGTGACAGAAGTTCGTGATGATGGATAGTACTTTCCCCAGAATTACAATAGCCAGAAGAAAGATCAGAAGAAGCAGCTGTGAAGAACAAACAAAGGCACCAGGAAATGGGTTGAATTTCTCAAAATGATCAATTCAATAAAAGGTAGAATCAGGATCAGAGCCCTGATGTTTGAAGTCAAGACCTGGCTTCTGTCTAATGATGTTGCTTCACATGCAGCTTTCTTGGGTGATGCACGGCTCATCTTTCGTGGGCTCATGTAGAGAGAGATCTTGTGTAGGTGCAACAGCAAAATCAATTGTAAGAACAAGCTTCAGCAGATTACTTCCCAGCACCACTAATTAGTTTTCATAGTGGCATCTTGCCTTTCTCTCTGCCCTATCCCCACTCTTCTGAAGCACTTCCCCTCTCTGTCACTCACTCCTATAAGCTGTGAAGCTCTCCAGACTTACGCAGAAAAAGCAAGTGGGAAGAAGGCTTCGTGCCTCACATGCTCATATCAGCAGTGGATCACAGGGCCAGGTAATAGAGTTATGGATTTGAAAAAAGATTTCTGTTTGCCATGCCTGTCTCACTTTCAAGTTATTTAATAAATCTTTCTTCTTCATAAGAAATCTTGAGGGCCTATGTCTAACTCATCTTTGGGGAAATATGGTGATATAAACACATTTAATTATCTTAAACATCTAGAATTTTATTACACTAATATTACAATAAACAAAAATACTGTTGAAATCTACATAGCATAAGGATAATGCCATATGCCATTAAAACATATTTATCTTAATTGTCATATTAATCAGTTGATCCTGTGGGCTGCAAATTTATCACAAGTCTGGTCTGCATTAAGAATGGATCATAAGATTGCAACTGCAAATCTTCGTGCCACTTAATACGTAAAATTAGGTGTGCCATTAGTCACAGTTGTGACTAATTTTACCTATTCTGACATTATTATGAACATTATGCAGTTGTTTTAGTATCTTTGTATGAAGATTAGCTTAGTTGTTTTATTATGTTTGTGTCTTACTCTGTGATGTCTCATTTCTTTTCTGTAACTGCTATTACTGATAGTCAGTACATGAAGGATTCCAAGGACTACACTCTTTTCTTTAGCATACAATTATTCCCAGCTAACAGTAGAAAACTATGAAGCTATGAACTATGAACTATGTCTAACATGGAAACAGTCATCAAGATTAGCAGCTACTGTGGTACATTAAACACTAAATTTTAAGGAAAATTATCTGCAATATAAACCACTGACAAATAAAACAGAAGTTAAGGACCAATTTTTCAAGAGCATAGAGGACATCTCTTATGCCATTCAAAGACTTTTTGAGTTCTTTCTGAAATTTCTTTATGGACATGTAAAGATGACTGAGGACCATAATATGGCTCTTTGTGACAGACTCACATTCTCTGCCCAAAATATCAGCAGGCTTTGAATATAAAATTACATATCCTATAGATATCTTAGTCCAGAGCTCTTGACCCCAGCATCAGCAAAAGAAGACAAACTGCAATAGCCACAGAAAGCAGATGAATTGAGGAAAACAGATCTCAGGAGAACTCTATCTATTTACACAGAGCAGATGTACAATATCTGAGGAAAAATGGTGAATCCCTGAATCACATGTTGATGAAAGTTGGAATAGTTGCCTTTTTTTCTGATTGCTAAACAAAGTAACTTTATTTGAATCAGAAAACTAATTTTATTCTGAAATCTACTCTCTTTCTGCATCTGTGTCTCTTTCTTCCACGTCTGCTACTTGTTAAATTTCTGCCAGGAGCCTGCCTGCCCTCTAAAGCTCAGCTTCTAGCTATGGATTTAAAGAAATAATAGGACAGTTTTATACTTTTTTCTTCATAATGCACTCCTAATAACCTATTGTAACAAACACAGCATGCAAAACAACATTAAAGAGAATGAAAAGACTGTTTTTTGATTAATCTGGATTTGGTTTTTGTTTTTAAACTCCAGAACATTCTCTGATATAAGGGAGTTTCATAATTCAAATTACTGATGAATAGCAGCCTTGAAATGAGAGCTTAAATGAAGATATTAGGATGATCATATAGCTTACTCTGTGGACCTTGGATCAGACCCCGAGAAAATTTCAAGTTATTTGCTGTGTTGGACCATACAGACCAAAGTACAGTTACCATCCATGAGAGTTTTCACAATGCTGAAGCTACATTGCATGGTTGTGTTGTACCTGAACTTCCAGGGAGTTATTTAATGCTATAGGCATCCTGGGTTTTCCATGACACTGGAAAATGATTAGACACTTAAAGTATATGGTATTAAAAAGAAAACAAAGCAAATTTGAAATAAAAAAGGCTTTTCTCACAACAAAGCAAATTTTCTTATCTGCAGCAGATCAGCAATAAGAGTTAATATAACGACAACACATAGGTAAATGGCTCTGACAAATTAGTCTTCATCTTTCTAGGTGTCCCGTGCTTGGTTTAAATGAATATGTCATTCATAGCTGGATATTCATCAATTCATTCATGATAGGATGGGCTTTTGTCCTATTTGGGACTATATTCCTCACACTTATTTGCACACATACTGACTCCTGCTTTACAAACTTGGGAGAGGCATAAAAGGGAACTTCCTAGGAAAGGCAGGAATTACATTTTTTGTATGTACAGATTCCTCCCAACCTTAAGGTCATGTTTCCTAGCCAGCTAATGGGGTAAAAGTTGCCACACTTTTTAACTAACCCATTCTTTCTCCTGTGACTGTCAGTGAATTTACCTTTGGCTGCCGGAATCTAATTTCTGTTGGCAGCATAGGCATTGAGACATGTACAGCTTGTGCAGATTGCAGCCTGTATCAGTACTTAGTGAGCTCTGAATTTCATTGCTAGGCTGTTCAGTGACCCCACAATGTCTTTCAAAGTCTTCTAGGTTCTGGTTTATTGTATTACCTTTGGCAGTCTGAAGTGCAGTAATTTATATTTGTCACAACTGCCCTTCAATGGTGTGATGCTGGTAGAACCTTGGGCTTTTTTGTCTTGTCTTTTTTAATCAGTGAAGGAGTCCAGTATTCTGAATAACTAAAACCACATAAATAGTTGATCTTGGTGATACAGCATACTACTCTAAATGTCTTATGTAAAAACCATGTATTTTTACTTCTACCCTCTCATTTGCTTGAACTATATTAAAAAATTCTCGTCATGAAAAATTAAAGATGATAAGAATAGCCATTATTATCCTGTTTACTACATGCAGCTGATGTAGAGATATTTAGCTTTCTCCTGAGGAATGGTTTGATGTATATTTGTTTTCAATTAAATTTGCATATGCCACTTTAAAGAGAAACATACTTTATTTATCTCTCTATTTGCTTTCACTAAGGAGAGAATAAAAGTTCCACAGTTCCCCCCCTTTCCTGCATCACTGCAGGAGAGCTCTGTATTGTGCATCATAAAGAGATTGGGAAGCTGGGTAATTAATCATGGGCTTTTATGTAATAGAAAGTTTAAAATTCATTAGCTTTATATCGGAGCGAGTGTTATGAGGGAGAACATGTTGTGAATGAGAGGGAGAGCCTTATAATTAAGGAAGTGTGTAAATAATAATGAAAGTCATTAGTGCCATTCAGTTTCTAAGAATGTCATAATGTAATTGGAGCATTAAAGCGAAATTTGCGATGACAAACATTAACGATACAAAAGAGAGAAAATGTGGTTATCTTTAGTTTGACAGATAATGTCAGCTTTCTTGCAAGGCCCAGATGGTGCACAGGAAAATGTTATGAACAGTTTTTGTTTTAATATTTTTGTGATGTGATATTTGGGGATACAATGTCACAAACACACAAAGAGGTTTACATTTGTGAACCAATGGTGCCTTTGAGTACAGAGTCCAATGCTGAGCGACCGAAGCAATATATAGAGAAAATCCTGTCACTGATGCACAATTGTTGTTGCAATAAAGGTGAGTCGCAGTGTGGCACGACATTAAGTGGCAGTGAAGTTTTCTCTCTCTCTCTCTCTCTGGATATGCACTTTGAATCTTTCTTTCCTTTATTAAAAAAAAAAAAAAGAAAAGGAAAAGAGAGGGGGAGGAAGAAAAGGAAGAAAATGATTTAACAATTATGCAGGAAATTATATGATGCTAAAATTGTACCATATTCTGCTCTTTCAATGGAGGGACTTTCTACAGTTATTGCACATTGCAAAGGCTGTAATTTTAGGGCGTGAAAAAATGTAGATTCCAAACAAAGGAAAATTTAAATATGTCTAGTGGATAAGGCAAGGCGAAACAAAAAGAAGGCAGCTGCAGAAAATTTGAGGGAACAGTATTATTTTAAGGGCAGTGACTTAGAAATACCTATACTTAAGACTCCAAGACCTGAAAGGCCTAAGACCTCAAAATGCTGGAAGCTTAAGCATCTGTCTTTGTGTTCTGTCCATGAAGTACAGTGTTGTGGGATTTCTTACTGCCCTCATTACTTTGTGTTGAATGGACCAAATTTTTACATAAGCAGTCATTCATTCTTTACTGTCTCTTTTCTGCAGCCCAGTAGCCAACACAAAAGTTGATTCCAAATGTTGAAAACAAAACACTGCAAATTGCTAAATTAATGACAATTAATCTTATATTTGTCTGACCATTTTAAGAAAAGGAACACTGGTCCAAATGAGTGAAAGTGGAGAGGTGAGGGTGATTACCTTAGTAGGATTTTAAATCATAGCTCCTTGAGAAACCTCTAAGACTCCTAATTGTATGAAAAAGGCCATATTTTTTCACCACTGACAGAACTTGAGAGGCTTTTCAAATGACATAGCAAGAATTATTCTCTACTAACTGTAGGGCTGCTGCTACTTTTGGCATCTTTGAGTAGGATGGTTCAAAGTAGAGTCACATTGAGTATGCCAAATTGTGGTTACATATCTGCCTTTTCTGGTCATTTTTACTGAGGATGAACAAAACCAGTGTGATGACACATAAATTGTAAAAAGAGGTTGCCTCCAGTAGTTTGTAAAGGGCCACTTTTCATGTGATTTAGCACTGGTTGGGCTTTTTTGTGTGGTTAGATTTGTTTTGTTTAGGTTTTTTTCAGGTTGCTCCTGTTCTTTGGCACATCTACACACGGTTTTGCACGTAAAGCACCACATGGCCTTAAAGGGGGCAAGTACTTAATTTCACATGGATTGTGAGGGTTTCCTTTATTAAAAAAAATTCTGTTACTCTCCTAACTCTCTCTGTTGTGGAGCTCATCCTCACCTCCTCCTGAACAAGGTTCATGGCCAGTGTTTGCTGTTTGCTGCTTCTCTGACTGGGTGAGTGAATAAGGGTGGCCAGCGTGAGCCTCAGAGCACACACTGCAGCGAGGTAGGGTGGGCAGCAGGAAACCAACACATCCAGGCTACACAGATGCTGTGGCTGCAGGAAAGAAACACATCCAGGCTACACAGATGCTGTGGCCAGGATTCCTTCTAGAGATTCCAGTATGAGAAATTAAATACTATTCCTAAAAATTTTAGGGGAAAACTGAAAACTGGTATGTGGTTGAAGAGTATCAACATAGTACTGTAGTATCAAGCAACTTGTGAAAAATACCTGCAAGGTAGGTCTAGGCCTCATGTAAATTGGGAGCCTTCTCTTAAATTCTTACATTTAAAACATGCATTTCAAAGAAGGCTAGGCCTTCTAGAAGCAAAAGTTAAGAGAGCCCCATGTTCAGGGCAATTTCAAATGGAGAAGTTGGTAGTTAGTGCATACTCAGAGTTGCATGGGCTGTTTGGCACAGTAAATCTGTCTTTTTTCATTTCTAAATAATTTGCCAACTTCATTCTCTAGGTTTTCATATCCAATCTATGGGGTGATGGTTTTTTCCAAAATAGACTTGGTTTTGAGTGTTAAACCAAGCCTACAACTCCACAAGCATGTTTTACTGCTATTCTTAATGTTGCTCTGGTAGGATTTCTATAAGGTAAGTGAGGATTCCTCCCAAGACTGTTTTTTGCTTCTTTCCCCCTCTCTGTCATTCCCTGGATCCACTTGCTTACCCATGGTCCCTCGGCTTCCCTTCTTCCAGGACACCTTAAGGGCAGATGAAGGTCTGTGATGTTTTAGCAATGACAGAGACACAACATACCTGTGTTGAAAGACTGTATTACCCACATTTTACTGTGGTAGCTAAAAACTGTCACCAAAGCTAATCTGCTGGCCAGGTGAGCTGGGAGGTAACCTATGCTTTTATACTTTGCTTTAGACAAAGGGCTGCAACAAAGACTTCTCTTGGTAAGGTCTTGATGAGAAGCTGCCTTGTGCCAGTGAAGTTCTTTGTGACTCTTATGGCTCCTATGCCAAGGGCTGTAACTACTTTCCTGCAGATGCTGTGTTTGTCATATCTCTCCTTAGAGCCACTCATATTTGTGATCCAAGCAGTTCCTGGGCTCTTAGGTGACCCTGAGCCGTTGGATTATTAAAGCTCATAAATCCTATTGAAAGAGTTTGGAATTTCCTCAGCCTGATTTCTTCCCTACAGTACTCTAATATGTGCAGGTAGTGCACATTCTCTACAATGAATCACAGACCTCAAGATAACCAACTCATTGCATTCTCTGCCTGGGACTCTCCCTCCTCCTCTTTTTCTCACCATTTTCTCCCTGGCCCATTCTATCACCACAGTTCACAACACTCTTGCTGACTCTCTCTTCTTACTACTCTTTCTCTTACTCACCACTGCATGTTTTGTAGCTTTGTCCTATCGTTCATGCCACACATACACATTATAAAAAACATCACTATGCTAAATTTCTGCATCAGAGATGTGTTTCTGTCCAGTGCAACTGAGAGCTGCCCACTGCCTAAATATCTCATGCTGTCACAGCTCTTTCAATGTTGTCAGCAATATGACAGAGTCAGAAGGATACCAGGCTGAGTGAGCCCTTTTTGTGGTCTCTGGATTACTTTGGAACATCCTTTCTGGGGCTGCCAGCCACCTGTCAGGCCATGAAACAGTCCACTGCCCCTCCTACACTGTGACCTGAAAGTTCCCCAGCCCTCCTGCTTGTAAACATAAATTGAGGAAAAGGCTACAACATGAGAGACCATTTGCACAAATGCTACTTGTCAAAGCCAGAGTTCAAATTCCTGCTCATCTTGTTCTGAAAGTCATAGCTGAGCAGTGAGTGCTGCGGGAGCTATGGTTTCCGGTCTTAGCGGGAATCAGGCAACTTTTTTTTTGTAGGGTGAGGAACTCCACACTGTAATATCCTTTTCAAGATACACAGATATGGCACATCAAACACTTTGGGATTTCTAAAAGAAACTAAGAGGGGATTTGAAATGTCAAATACAAAGAAATGATTCTTTGCTTTCAGTGGGAAAAAAAAAGCTGCCTCAGACCCTCTAGCAACAGATTATATTTTTAAAGGGTTGTTCATTGATCTTTCTCCAAAGAAAGAATCTGAGATTTAGGTACCTGATCTTAGTCCTAATGAAATCCATTGCAAAATTCTTACTGACTTCATTGGGAAGAGCATAAACCTTCATTTTTTTGTCAAATCTGAGTTACCAGTACATGCATTACACAAACTGCTTGGGTAATTTTCCTTTACTTGAGATGTTGTAGCTGGAAAAATATTTCAGCTCTTCCTGAGAAGTGTTTAAAACTGGAGCAATGTGGCTATATTTACATATTGTAAAGTACTATTTTAAACAGAAGCACAGTATTTTATGTCTGTCTGCAAATTATGCATGATTAGTTTGTTTGTAACATGTAGGACATCAAAATGGAAAGATACTAAAAAAGAAATAAAACCCCCTAAAACTGATCTCTTTCACATAAGATTATTCTAAAATTCATCATAAGTTAGTGTATCATACTGTTGTGCCTCAAACTGAATCATTCCATAACTTCAAAATGCAACAGACTTTATATATTAGGATTTTTTTTCACTAAGAAATTACCAGAAGCAGCAGAAATCTGCAACCAGTTATGCAAGCTTTTCTTAATGTGTTTAGTAACACTACATGCCTTGTATCCCAGGAATCTGTGACTGCTGAACTGTTCTGCAAGAAGAAGCTCTGTATGTTTCTCTGACATCTCCTACTTCCAGTCTGATACCAGGTTTTGAGAGCCCAGTAAGATTGTGTTGATTTCTAAGTGAAATTGAGATATCATAGCTAGAAAGTGTGCTCACAGTGAACGAGTAATATGATCTGTTGTCATGCTTTGGACATACCTTGAAGTGTTTGGTGTTGTCTGTAGGAATTCTGTGTACATATAGTTCACATGTGCTTCACCTCTGTTGAACAAGGGCACTTGGCTGTACCAGAGTCCTGGAAAGCCTGTGCTGCTGGTTAATTAATTAAATGCTTTATTCAAGAAAGTATTTGGTGACATAGGTCTTGTGTCTTTTTTTTTTTTTTCTTCCTAATTACCCTTGAAATTTGGTCACATAACAGAAAAAGGTGCCAGAGGTCTGAAGAATTGATGAAGTTCTGTTTCTGGTTAAACACACAGCTTATGCTAACTTTCATGAAGCTTAAATGGACAGTTATCCCTGTCCATGTTTACAAATCAGGACAGGCAATAGCAAATGATTGTCATGGTTTGCCACCTCTTCAATATTATGATTGTGCAATGATTATGATTTTTCTTTCTACAAAGAAAAGTCCTGGAGAAAGGGACGCAGGATGCATGTTCTGTCAGATGAGTATCTGAATGAGAAGGTCTGAGGTGACTTCTTAACAAAGGAAGGCAATTTCACTTATTTGCACATGCTGTGTTTGATGCTACTCAACATTCTGAGTTGAAAAACTACGTTATGTGATACTGGAGTGATACTGGGGTTTTTTCCTGATTATTTCCATTGGTGCTGCTGTAGCAGGCATCTTTCAGCATTTTGTAACTTGCTCCAGGCACATCCAGCCACATAGGAGAGGGTGAACTGCCAGACTACAGCTTGGATTAATTTTTATCTACTTTTACAGATCTGACGTATAGTTTTGGCTCTTCCCACTCTGAAGACACTCCAGTATCTCAGCGGTGGGAGACAAGCTGTGGACACGTGGCTCTTTTACATGTTCATTGTGTCTAGTGACTGGAGCAAGGTTCTGAAACATTCACCACTCCTCTCCTTCCCTTCTGGAGGTGAGCTGCAAACCATTTAGTGAAGGCATGAGTGAGTACTGCTTTTATGTCCTGGTGCAGTGTGCATTCTCTCCCTTATCTGAGTGCCCTGCTTAGGAGTGAAGGAATGATGGGCAGCAGACAGGTGAGGTTCTCTGCATTTCACTGCATATTCAGAATAGTTTTGATAACCACTTTGGAAAATTAACTTTGCTCCATTGTTGAGACAGCCGAAGCATCAAATGGCAAAAAGCAAAGAACTGGTCCTTGCGCTGTCACCAGGTGTTGCACACTAAGGCAATTTATAGCCTTTTTGCTATAAATTTATAGCTGGTCTTTTTGCTTTCGAACGCATAGCACTGTGTGGGAATATGTTAAAGAATGAAATCAAAAGTAGATGGAGCCGCACGTGACCATCCTAGGAGGAAGCCACGTCAGGAGGTGCATTAGCAGAAGAGGTTTTGGTGTGCCTGGCTGAATGCCTCTGATCACTTGAAGCGTGCACCCAAGCGCCGGCTAATGCACACCCTGTTGTGGTTCATCACTCACGGTATTCTTCCAGGCTGATTCCATTCAGCAGTCCCTGGTAAAAGCAGGTGTTTGCTTCTGAGGGGAAAGAGGGATTCCAGGGGTGCAAGGATAATACCTACTAAAGCAAATATTTTCCCCCAACTCTCCCCCAGCCTTCTGCATATTTGTCCATATTTGCTGGTACACAAGTTCTACTACATTCATTAATCATGGCAAACTGTCTTCCCTAACTAGGGCTTTCTGAAAACACACCATGAAAGGAGTGCATTTTTAACTGTGCATTTTGAATAAGAATTGTCTGTCTGTGGGAGTTGAGTTATTTGTATCACCGGAGACAGAAATGATCACTATATTTCATGGGACCTTGCTGCTTTGTACTTATTGACTGTTTATTTTTCATCCATAGGATTACTAATTGCAGCTAGTACCAGACGCTTCTGTCTCCTTTCAGGTTATTGTAGTAGAGGGCATTGTACCAGATGCATGGTTATTCACAGACATGCATTTCCAGCAGCTGAATTGCTGGATCTGCTCTAAATGATCTATGGCAATTACATTTGGCGTTGTACAGCTATAATTTTACTGCATATTAATAGCTACCTAGCAAAGAGGTAAATGCCCTTTTCTCAGCTGGGTGCAGAATGAATGCCTGGATGTATTCAATTGGGTAAAACAAGGCTCGGGTTTTAAATGCATAGCAGCAGTTTTATGTATCGGAAACGCGTGTGTTGGTGAATTGCCTGTTTCCCTCTGCCTTGATGGTGTGCAGCAAGGCTCTGGGGGAAATATCATTAAGCCAGATCCTAGATAGAGACATGCTGGGCAGGG
Organism: Origma solitaria; assembly: GCA_013397895.1. Lineage (NCBI taxonomy): Eukaryota > Metazoa > Chordata > Aves > Passeriformes > Acanthizidae > Origma > Origma solitaria. Next base: position 211,192 of record VZRL01004691.1, on the reverse strand, counting down.
GAGGGGGAAGGGGATCATGTGCCCCATTTTTAGTGGCTCATCTGCTACCACCCAAAATGTGCTGCAGTCTTTTTTTTTTTCCTTTTTTTTTTTTTT